>VUQK01016527.1:7277-25752 GCA_015106715.1 Bujurquina vittata
AATCTACTCAATAATTCAACATTTCCTCCCCTTTTTACTGTGATATGTCTGCTGCTTTTAGAAGGGGATCTGTATGCAGCAGCACCTTTGGATGCTGATGGAAGTATACTGCAGTTCAGAAGAAAAGCTGGCAGCAGGACTAATGTCTGGATGTATGACAACTGGGTCTCAGGTGACTAAATACCTGCATTTAATTTCTAATCTAAACCACAGTTATTATATAACAGAATGTTTGTTATTTGAAAGTTTATCCCTGCTCCTGATTGCAGGATAATTGTGCTTTGGTATTGGTTTGATGTTGCAGGAATGATTTGGTAAATGTTTTCACAGATCCCACATTCATCTCTGCATCATGGGTACAGCGGAAAGACGACCCCGACAATGAAAAAATTTACATCTTTTTCCGTGAGAAGAACTCAGACCACAACCTCGAGGCTGACCCATTGATATCTAGGGTTGCCAGAGTTTGTAAGGTATGGTGGAGAAGGCTGAGCAAACATCAGTGAAGCTCAACTTTGTATACTGCTGAATTCCTACAAATTCTCTTTAGCTTGCTTTCAGTAAGTAGGAACAGTTATAAGAATCACTAATAATTATATAAGCAAATTTTCAAGTAATTTGGAACATGAATTGAAGGTGGTCAGTTGCGAGACAGGAGTAATCGCTTATCCTGTTATGCTATCGTGCCATCAGTTGCAACTGGTAGGGGAAGCAAAAGCTCCAATGCACTCTCTCATTCTGGACCTCTTTATATCCGGTCCTCATAGACTGGACCACACCCACCTTTGAATGTGGCATTCAGTCTGATTTCATCTAAAAATGGGTAAAGTTGAGTGACTGCATTCTG
Organism: Bujurquina vittata; assembly: GCA_015106715.1. Taxonomy (NCBI): domain Eukaryota; kingdom Metazoa; phylum Chordata; class Actinopteri; order Cichliformes; family Cichlidae; genus Bujurquina; species Bujurquina vittata. The sequence continues at coordinate 8,125 of VUQK01016527.1, forward strand.
CATCATTTCAAGGCTCTGGTATTGAAAAAAAATCTGTCCACTGCCAAAGTACTTAAAAAAAAATTTGTTGTAGGTCTTCCCTCACTTGGCCACACACATGTGCGCCATGTGGTCATAAGTGGAAAAATAAAGGCAAGGTCTTATTGCTTCAATGTGTGTGTGAGGGTGTGACAATAACATGAGCCAGTTTGAGACGCTTGAAAAGTAAGGTTGGAAAAAATAATTTAATTTTGTAGAATATACTATGTTGTCACCTCAGTTGTGTGGATGCCTAAAATGAACCTCAATAATGGAACATTTACATCATACGCACCATTCGGACCATCATGGCCAAATGAAGACAAAAACTGTGAATTTATTTTGAAAAAGTTTACCAGCTTTATGTCTCACAACTTTATTCATGAATGAAACGAGAACAACTTAAGGCAAGTCGATACTTTTTCATTAAACTTAACATCCGCTTGGTGTCTCATGTAATGGTACCACTGTCCATGGTACTGAATACAAATTATTGGCAGTGATTAATAAGAATATTATTCTGCGGGGGTGTTTGCTGTTTGTTCTACAATAACAATTTCATTTTCCATAGAGAAGAAACAAAATGCTCCAGTCTGTCTGCTCAGAAGTGCTCGATGTTGACGGATTTTACAGTTATTAGTGTTTTCTATCAGCATGTCACATTACTCGTCCAAAAAGGTGTAGTCATGTTTAGTTTAAAACCATCATTGGAAAATATTTGCACTGTGATTTACACAAGGGGCAGCATGGTGGCGTGGTGGTTAGCACTGTTGCCTCACAGCTAGAAGGTCTGGGCCTTTCTGTGTGGAGTTTGCGTGTTCTCCCCGTGTTTTCTCCAAGTACTACAGTTTCCTCCCACAGTCCAAAGACATGCAGTTAGTGGGGTTAGGTTAATTAGTGATTCTAAATTACCCATAAGTGTGAATGTAAGCATGAATGTCTCTCTGTGTTAGCCCTGCAACAGGCTGGCAAACTGTCCAGCGTGAACCCTGCCTAACACCCTATGACAGCTGGGATAGGCTCCAGCCCCGCTGTGACCCTGACCAGAAGCGGAAGAGAATGGGTGTAATAAAACAAAAGGAGGTGGAAATGCTGGGCAAAGTGGTTTTGTGAGTGTAATGACAGGATATGGTCAATTTTAGCAGATTTAGCTGTATGAACATCTGCTGCTATGTGACTCTTTGGCCCACCACCCACATCAACAAATCAGACATCATCTTTTTTATTTTAACAGCATGGGAGGCTTTCATTTTGCTGTGCAGAGCAAGACTCAGCCTGAAAGTGTTGAGGTGTTTTGTTTTCAGATTTCATGCTGGATATAATGTCATCTGTATCGAATGACCATCAGTTGAAGGAGAATAAATGAGCGTCCTCTTGAGATAATATGTTGGTATCATGTTTCAGGTGGATGAAGGTGGATCAAAACGATTTTTCCAGAATATGTGGACGTCTTTTCTCAAGGCTCGCCTTGTGTGTGGATTTCCAGAGGAGTCTCTGTATTTTAACCGTCTCCAAGATGTTTATGTGACGCACGCCGACGACTGGCAAGACACCAGGGTCTATGCCCTCTTCACGAGCAGCTGGTTAGACACCTCCCCATTTCTTCATTTTTAGAACCTAAGTTACATGTAAACATGACAGTGACAGCACAGTCAAAATCAAAACAGTTCAAGGTTTCGGCATGACTTCCAGTTTCTTGTATTTTTAAGACTCAAGCTGCAAAACAACACACAAATCTTTACATCATGTTGGACTGTTAGTTACATACTCAGCCCATTACCAAGGGAGGTGAACCTGTCCCACTCCCTTGGCGGAGGCAAAAACTAATTTTCAGATTATTAAAAAAGAAAGGGGGGGGGGGACCTTCAGCTATGATAGCATCTATGCTAACTTTAATTTCTTATTTCTCCTCTAGGAATGCTACAGCAGTTTGCATCTATTCAATACAAATGATTGAAGACATATTTGAGAATTCATCTTTCAAGGACTACAACAATGACATTCCCACACCAAGGCCAGGAACGGTAAGAATTATGTTGCTATGCTACTTTATGGAAACAGAATTTATAGCATACTTCCTCTAATGGTTTTATTTTTGTATTTCTGTTTTAGTTCAATAACGTGAAGTCTCAGCAGTTTGTTCTGTATAACGTGCTTAAGTGCAACTCATGGCTTAAAAAAGAGAATTTCTTTTATTTAAATGGGTGGGAACATGTGAGTGGGTGTGTGTGTGTGTGCATCATCACATTCATAGTTTCCATCATAGAGACTGTAGTTGTGGAATGGTTGAGTGCTCTGCGTGTTTTCAGAGTTTCCTCTCATTGTAGTGCAGCTGCAGCAAAATTATGTTGCTATATTTTGAAAATAAAGCCACCCCTCTATTATGTCTTGAAGACAGATTTGTCTCTTTGTTTTTATACACTTTTGGCTGCCTTCACTTTTGTGTACCTTGTCTCGACTGTGCTACAAATATTCAGGGTATTTATTTTTTCATTTCATACAATATACAGAGTATTTTTACATTTTATTTTTCAGTGTTCCAAGAACAGCAAGACTCTGCCACGGGCCACAGTCAATATTGTGAAAGACTACCCAGAAATGACCGAGTGGGTTCGCTCCCTGCATCCTACAGCTCCTTTTTACATAAGCACCAACAACTACACCAAGATAGCTGTGGACCGAGTTCAGGCTGCAGACCAACAATTTTATAACATTCTGCTTCTAGCTACTGGTATGTCACCGTTCAACAACGCAGTCTTTGGGATGTTGTTTTGGCAACGGATGGCTAAAAATATCTAAGCAGAGGTATCACTTGCAAAAAATAACAAGATATCAAACTGCTGTTCCAACAGATTCTGGGAAGATCCATAAAGTCTTGGAAGCTGGGTCAGAGCCTTTTATCATTTCTGAAACACAGCTCTCCAACTCTTCAACCATACAGTCAATGAAGCTTGACTCTAAAAAGGTACAGTTCATTTAAAATGCCATTCTAAATGTAATGTACTGTGCTTTGCAGTGCTAGCATCAGTGTTTCTAACAGCTGCTGTCAGCACACCCTTAAGTGAAATCTCCAGAGAACAAGAACTCGCTGTTGCTGTTTCTCTGTGCTCTGCAGAGCGTCAGAGAATCTGTGAGCTCACTGGTTTTCATCTTCACCAGACGGCCATTTCAAGCTGATAAACACTGTGCACATTTGTTGTCTAGCGTTAGAAGAAAAACAAATGTATCAGCAAGTAGGTGAATGCACAATAGTGGTGAATTTAACTCAGGCGTTTTCCTCTACACCTGGTGGAGACCAAAAACGGAGCTAGCATTAAAGTGGCAGCTCAAATGTCTTAATACCTGCTAAATGTACCAAAAGGCTAGGTTTGTTAGTAGCGTATTCCCAAGGTAACTTTTATAAAATCATGATGACAGTGTTATCTCTACAGTTCATTTAAAAATATTTGAATGCAGTTTTAAAGTAAATTTGGGTTTTTGTCTTCCATTGCTTAGAAAACATTAATTGTGGGGTTTTCGGAGCGAATATCTGCTGTCGACCTCCGGAGTTGTCAGGAGTACAATAACTCTTGCCAAGAATGTGTTCTGGCTCGGGATCCATACTGTGCATGGACTACATCTGGATGCACATCAACTGTCACGTAAGTGTGAACAGCATTCTTACCAAAAGACTCTTACCAAGGCACATTATCTTATTATACACTATACTGCAAAAAGTATTCTCTCGTATGACTTCACATACACAAGAACTTGCGTGACATCCCATTGTGAAGCCATAGTTTAATATGCTGTTGGTCCACCCTTTGCAGAAGCTTGATTCGTCACGCCGGAGAACATGTCTCCACTGCTCTAGAGTCCAGTGGCAGTGTGCTTTACATCACTGCATTCAATGTTTCTCATTGCACTTGGTGGTATAAGGCTTGAATGCAGCTTCTTAGCTATGGAAACCCACTCCATGAAGTTCCCAAAGCACTGTTCTTTTAGCTAATCTGAAGGCCACATGAAGTTTGGAGGTCTGTAGCGATTGCCTCTGCAGAAATCTGGCGACCTCTGTGCACTATGCGCCACAGCATCCACCGACCCAGTCATTTTATGTGGCCTACTACTTCATGGCTGAGTTGCTGTTGTTCCCAATCACTGTCACTTGGTTCCAATACCACTAACAGTTGACTGTGGGATATTTAGTAGCGGGGAAATCTCCTCACTGGACTTGTTGAACAGGTGACATCTAATCACGGTATCACAGTGGAATTCACTGAACTCCTGAGAGCAACCCATTCTTTCATAAATCTTTGTAGAAGCAGTCTGTATATGCCTTGGTGGTTGATTTTATACACCTGTGGACATGGAAGGGATTGGAACACTTAAATTCATACATTACTCACTGGGGTATGTTTTCTTTTTCTTTGCAGCGGGGGAATTCAGAATATTATGAATGGCCAAACAAGTGTATGCCCGCCAGCAGCAGGAGGTAACTAATGATGAGACATTTATTAATCTTACAAAACACTGCAAGAATAAATTTAGTGTAATCTTTCTTTCTTTCTTCCTGTTTTTAAGAGCAAGAACCAAGAAACCGAACTAAGCGTGAGATAACTGCACCACCAATACTGCAGCTGAGGACCGTTCATTCAGTCCCCCGGGATGTGCCTTTTTATCTGTCCTGTCCGATAGACTCTTACCACGCTGAGTATACATGGGAGGGAAAAGGCCAAAGCAGGCCTTGTCTGCAGATGCTTACCAACTGTCTGCACCTCATCCCTTCCATGTCACAGGAGAACTATGGCAAGTACAATTGTGTTTCCAAAGAGAAGGACTATACCAAAGTGGTGAGAACATATGTGCTTATAGAGAGCCCAGAAAAAAGGAAGTGCACAAAAAGCAATACACCTGACAACTGGAGCGCTGCACCAGCTCTTTATCCGGAGATGGTCTGGATCATGCTACTTGTCGTAGTAATTTCTTTTTGAATAGACTTTCTGTTGCTCAAAAGCTCACAGTTTAACTTGCACCATCAACATTTTAAGGCCCTTTGTGCTCAAGGTTTCAATAACAATAACAGAGGCCCATGTCAAGCTTGAACCACTTCCTGCTGTGAAAATAACCCCTATTTGCTTCTGGTAACAAAGCTGCGATTGGCTAAAGTGTTGGGATTGGAGGCCACAGGACTCCTCTATAGCCAAGTTCATTGTTATAAAAGGCAGGAAGAAGTTTTGCAAAAAAAAAGAAAGCGGCAACACAACACAGCTTGAATGGTCTGAGGGGCTTTTGATGGAACTTGAAAGATCTGAGCATGCTATATGAAACACTTTCATTGATCACTTCTTTTAACACAGTTAAGGAAATGGAAGTTATAAAAAGAAAGCTGTGGACATTCTTCCACATATGACCGTAAATCTCAAGTGAACAGCACCATTAGACTGTGTTGATCGTGAGTGGAAGCATTTCCAGTCAGAGGGCTGCACACAGATCATGTTTATACAGTAAGTAGGTGTGGTTTAGCTGTAAGTGCTATACAAGTTGAAGCAATCTCTTTACACTTTAATTCACATAGGCCAGACAAAATCTAATGTCCCTGTTAAATTTCTGAAACATGCAGAAAACTTAATATGGTCTTATTAAACTTATTTAGGATGAGGAGTGCAGCCATTTGGGAGGGGTTCCAAGTACAGCCACTGCTCCTCCACATCTAAAGGAGCCAGTTGAGGTTGTTCAGCCATCTGAGTAGGATGCTTCCTGGGCGAGGTGTTCCGGGCATGTCCCGGAACACCTCGTTGACATGTAATATCTTGGATTTTACAGGTTTTTGAAGGTTACTCAGTTTTGCCAAAAAATACAAAAAAACAAACAAACAAAAAAAATGACCACAAGGTCTGAAACTCACCCGTGAGGGTCACCAGAAGAGAAGATTTTTTTAAATTATTTTTTTTTAAATACAGTACTCCTTATGGGGTAATCTGTATAACTTCAAATGCTAGCCTCGGACAACCTATGCTAGTATTTAAAAAAAATAAATAAATAACAATGGTGTTAATAACAAAATATTTTTTGTACACATTTTGGACATTTTGAATGTATTTATTTGTCAAACACAAGTCACTGATCGCACTTTTTTTAGTTGATCTATGATAGACGTCAAATAATACTGCTAAAATCACATAGTAGAGAGAACCTGATATGGTGACACCTCTAAATAGTCAGATCTCCTACCTGAATTACTGCTTCAGTCCCTTGGTAAACTGCATTAAAGAGCAATAATGGAGCTGATTTAACAACTACCGGTAAGTTAGTTAATACCAGAATGTACTTAACTGAACAATTGTGCCTTGTTGCTTTAGTTCTGCAAATTTAACTTTTCATTATTAAGGCAGTTAATATATCACTTTAGTCTTTAGATGCCCTTTATATCATGGAGATATGTTAAATGCAGGTATTTTTGGTACGATATTAACTCATAATTTTATCCCGAAGATTTTAAAAAAAGCTGTTTTTTGTGATCTGATAAGTCTTATTTATTTCAATATTTTATGAAGTGTATAATAATAAAAACTCAGTAAGATCTTTTTGATTTTTGTCATCATTTAAAATAAGACTGAAGATGATGATTTACTATTCACAAGGAGTCGTCATACCAGGTAAGTTTTTTTTGTTTTTTTTTTAAGTCTTAGCACTCTCTGTTTTGATCAGTCACAGCACTCAGTAAGCACACAGACTGAGAGTGCAGACAGCGCGGCAAGGACCTTGAGCATAATCTGTCTTATTCCTGATCTCTTCTCAGCACTCTTAATGACCACAGAGAGAGTACATCCTGCTTACCTAAAGAGGGGGAGAAAGTATCCAGCTATTACTATACTGTGCAAGTGTAGACAAATCATTATACAACCATTTGAGTGGAATCCTGCACTGCTGAAAGATTCTTTCAGATTAAGTAATTGAGGTTTAGACGCGTCATAGGAAATATTTTGTTTAGACTTCTTTCATCTTGTCTCTAAATATGAGATAAGACACCCCCATGGATCTTCATTTTAAAACTTGCCTTTGTACTCTGCTCTGCGTTGTTTAACTGCTGTAGCCTCAATATTTTGAACACATGTTAGTGACCAAATCCTGTTGTTGCAGTCTAGGAAAATACGCCCTTAGCCACAGTGACTTAACATGACACAATATGTTGTTGTGGGCCCATCCTTCAAGCCACATGGTTGTTTTGATCTACAGTTTCAAGACAAATATTTTAAAGTTGAGAAAGAGGTGGCCCTGTGTGCCGCTCATTGTTGCTGTCTGCCTCGGCTTACTATAATGAAGGTGTGGTTTGTCCTTTTCGTAAAGGGTCAACATGATCTCATGTTGTCCATAATGTGTATGAACAGTTTCTTTTCTGATCCACCCCATGTTCCAGTTAAATCCAGGCTCACGTCTCCTAGTTGTGCCAAGTGGTGCTATATAAGACTCAAGTAAACATTACTTAAGAAACACTTTCAGTATCACATCTCTAAATTGTGAGGCTTCAGATAAGGTTACTGTGATGTTTTGGTGTCTGCTATGTTCTGATAAGAGTAAACTCAGATTCCGATGGAGTTAAGAACAAGTTTTCCTGTTGATTTTTTTTTCTTTTTCCCCTCTGAAACAGGAAGTCCCCAGGAAGGAAAGTAACAAAAGACAAACACTGTCTCTGATTAAGAAAATTCTGGTAACGGAAGCCTAACTTTAGAAATGTGGCTTTTCAAATGCGCACCAGTGTTTAATATTAATAAGCATACGTGATTGTTTGCTTGACAAGAAATAAACTATGCCTGTCTGTAACTGCAGTGTAGTGACAGCAGAGGTCACTGTTGTCTAACAGAGCTGACATCCTAGCAACATTCAAGCTTCAATCCCAACCCTAAACTGAACATAAAGCCAGGACTGACCTCAACCTAAAAGCCAATTCTTTCAGAAGATACTCATCACCACTCTGAAAGTGATTCTCTCAGTGCAAAACTATATGCCAAGTATATCTGAATGCATATGAGTGTAGTGTTCCTAACGCCGTAGGAGAAGCAGCAGCACTGAATAGTGGTGTATTAGTGGGAGTTGCTTCGCTAAATAAAATGCCATGCATCAGGCGTGGTCAGCCTTTGTCTTGCTTGTTTACCTTAGAGGTACATCATAAACTTAGTTTAACAGCAAAAAACAAACACTGTCACCGAAGTAAAAGTTGACCTGTAACTTCATTTTATGTTTACAGACTAATGTTAAAGCACTTCCTCAGGAATCCTAATCCTGCAGTTGCCTGAGCTGTGGGAACTTTAATATTTTTGGTAATTAGTCAGCACGAGTGTGCACAAAACAAAGCTTGTGGTATTTTTTTTTTTGTTTTGTTTTGTTATAGTCCTACTTTGTGTGAGTCTAATTGGTCTTTGTTTCACTTTGAAATTACATTCAAGTGCTGCTTGTCATCCATGGAGTTTTTAGTTGTATTTTTAACATAACTTTTTGTTCTCTATTTTTCTTTTCTTTTCTTTTTTAAAGAGATTATGCTACTGATTTGAACCCTGGTCCCTCTGTCTTTTTTGGGCTTCCTGGTGGCAAGCAGTGTGCTCACTGGGGGTAGCAGGGTTTATGGCGGTACCTGGTACCAGCCTCGGTCTGTAGGACAAGTGGATTTTGTTTTGTTTTATTAATTGATTTTAAATTTCTGTATAATCAAAAAAGCTGCTTGTAACAGTGTTTGAACTGGACATTTTTAAGTGCAGTGTTTACTTAAATCTTAAAATATTGGGCACCCATCTCTGGAGCCACACACGGATCCACGAGTCTGTTGAATCATCTTGTCTTCCAGTGTGGTGCTTTTAGATCTCTTAATATCGCTTGTGAAGTTTCTCATCAATGGGCATGCCAGTAAGGATACACTGGAAGATGGTTTAAGGTTATCAAAGAGGTGGCTGTACAAATTTACAGGTGTATACAGTTTCAGGAATATCTTTGGAGGAATGTTAAAATGATGAACAGCTGGTAAGAGTGAGACAAAATGTGTTAAGAGAAGACACAGGACAGGGAAGCAGGTTCAGAGAAAACACCTGGCAAGCTTTTAATGGTGAAAGTAAATTTTAATGATTACAAAGGAAAGCAGACACTGTTACGATACTGAGAACATCAAAGTGATCAAATGAAATGTGCAGTGAGAAATCACAGCAAAACATGATTCACATGCCTCAAAGTTGCCGCTGTTGGGGGTTTGTTTCAAAGCTAACCGAACTCTTCACTAGTACAACTATAGATTTCACTGGTATCTCTTTTGTGCTTACAGAAGTCGTCATTTCTGTTAAACAGAATAATCCAACACCCAAATCTGGGCTCATGAAAGGCAGTTTAATGAAACAGATTGATGAAGATCATCCTGCTGAAACCCAGGTCAAAATGTTTGAGATAATTTGGGCCACAGAGAAAAAGAACAGGAAGAGAGAGCGCCAGTGTGATTACTTGGTCAGGAGAATGAATGCAGTCCAGAAACTGCTTAAAAAAAGTTTCTTTGAGAAATTAAAATTAATCCAGAGTGTTAAAATGAATTGGACAGTGACTGGCAGGAGTTTCATGAGCAGGTGAGCCTTGTTTTCTCATTGTCACGTGACAAATTATGCTGATGAAAGGTCTGGAGTTGATTCCAAGAGTTGAACTTCTCACTGGAAATGTCAGTATGAGGTCCAAAGAGATGTCTGTTTAGGAAAGTGAAGGAGGGCATCATTAGGCTGAAGTAAACTTTATAATAACGGGACCATTCCAGATATATTTGGAAGGGAACAAATAGAAACTGTTTCAATGCATATTTCTGCCCTAAACTATAAACAATAGAACTGTTGTGAACCTCTTCTACTCAAAACAATTTGATGCAAAGTCTTTGGATTCCAGTGGATTCCCCATTTTTTAAATGTACCCCCCCCCTTTTTTTTGTATGTCTTTGTGTTGCACGAACTGACAAAAATCACCACTGCAGTACACCAGACGATGGCGGCATCCGAGCAGGAAACACAGCTCCATAAACAATAACACCAATTCATAAGAGTCAAACATTTCTAATAGCTAATAATGTTTTTGTCTTCTTCTTCTTCTTTTTATCTACAAAAGGCGGAGGGTCACTGGTGCACACAAGCATTTTGAATAAGAATCGAGATTAGCTGCAAAAAATACCTGCGCACGAACAACAGTGTTTGCTTTTTTGTTTGTTTAATAAAAATTAAAAGCAACAAATTTCACTTTAATTTTTGTGCTCCGCTTGAAGCATTTTTTAACTTAAAAATGTAGCAAGTTCAGCCAGGGTTCACGATGCGGCGTAGCTGCAGTACAGCATCCAGTGTACTGTGGCTCTGGGTGCGGAGCAGAACCTTCTCTCCAGCCTTATGTGTTAATTATTATCAGATCAGCTGATGGCAGATATATTTTTTGCCGTTTTTTTCATCGCAACTGCACTTTAAACTTCTCAGTGCGTGTGTAGACTGTTACTTTTGCGTGCCCGTGTGTCCTTTAATTAAAGACAAAGGGCTGCGGGTAAAGCGAATGAGGTCAAAGATTAGACTTAGGTCGGAGTGATAAATTAAACATCGGATCCTAAATTATACATTTTCTCTGAGGGCGGAGGACCCGTCCAAGAGGAGCTTCTGTATCTTTAATAGCACAGAGAGGGCTGGGAGAGGCTGCGCGTTCACGTTCATTTTCTGGCTCCGCAGCGGCGGGAACGCGCAAAGGCTCCCACTCTTGGAGGAGAGGAAAAATCGCCGTCGGACTGCAACAGCGACTCACCGGGAAAAAATGATCCCTCCACCGTCCTTCATCAACGCTTCCCAGGTCAGCACAAAGCATGCGAAAGGATCCGAAACCGCTGAGGACTCGAGTTTTTTCAAACATTAAACTTGTTTCAAGTGGACCGTAAACTCCGAGAGTGATTTATAAGACACAGGAATTGAAGTTAACATTGGACAGGTAAGATAACTCAGTAATAAGCTAATGAGGGAGTTGCTGCATGAAATTACAGATAGACGGAGAAACGTCCAGATCACAGCTTAAAAAAAGAAGAAGCAAGAAATCACCCCGCCAATTAATTACAACTGTAACGAGTCACAAGGGCATCTGTGCATGAATGCAAAAGCTTTAATTATCCGCAAATTTGTAGGGTAAATTGCGATTTGAGACCTAACTCGTTTTGGAAGCGACACCCTTTGGAATAACTGCAAAAACAAGAAAGATGAGATCTTTCAACACCACGGACAGCGCCAGTGTGCCCGTGGAGACGCGCGCAGAGCGGGGCAGACCGCATGAAATCAAACACACAACTTATGTGCATATATGCGCTTGTTAAGCCCCGGTTGCTCATTACTAGTTCTATGGAGTGCACTGAGCTACAGGAAACAGTTTCTTTAAAAGCATAAATTATTCAGGGAAGCACGTTTTTAATCTATATGGAATTTTAAAAAAGCATCCACAGGACATTTCTGTTGGTGCTATGGATAGAGTGGACGTCTTTTCATAATGATATCTCTGGCTAATGTCTGCTAATTGATGCTTGCAGGTGCAGAAAATGGCAAGAAGGTTCTTACAGCTCCTTGCCTTGTGGACTGTTGTGATTGGCATTGTGCAGTGCTGTCCAGAGCAGTGCAGCTGCCAGGATAAATTTTCCCATCAGTTTGCTGACTGTGCTTACAAAGATCTGCTGCAGGTCCCTGTTGGTCTCCCTTCCAATGTTACCACCGTAAGCCTTTCTGCCAATAAGATCCAAATCCTGAAAAGCAAAAGCTTTGTTAATATCACGCAGGTCACCTCTCTCTGGCTTGCCCACAACGAACTAGTCACCATAGAGAGAGACACCTTGGCCCCTCTAGTTCAGCTTCGCAACTTGGACATCAGCAGCAACAAAATTGTGAACTTTCCATGGGAAGATCTGCACAATCTCACAGCTCTGCAGCTTCTGAAAATGAACAACAATGAAATGGTGAACCTTCCAAAAGATGCCTTTTCCACACTCAAAGACCTGAGATCACTGCGCATTAACAACAACAGGTTTGCCACCATTGTCGAGGGAACTTTCAGTCCTCTCACCGCCATGTCCCACCTGCAGATTTTTAACAATCCCTTCACTTGCTCCTGCAGTCTGCAGTGGTTGAGGGACTGGATCACAACAACTAAAATTTCTGTCCCTGATGAAAAGTCAATTTTATGCGAGGCCCCTGAACATCTGAAGGGTACGATGGTTTTAAAGATTCCTAAGCTGGACTGTGAGCCTCCTGCAGTCACTATAACATATCAGCCAAACATAGAAAACACAGATCTCTATGAAGGTAATATGGTCATCTTAAACTGTGAGACAAAAGGGAGTCCTAAGCCACAGGTCAGCTGGGAGGTGACTGCAGGAAATCAGAATTATCTGTTCCCCTTGCCTTCCACTGGAGAAACAAATGATGTGCCAATTAATGATAAAACAACCAACAATCGATTTCTTGTTTTTAGGAACGGCACTCTCATAATCCCCCATGTGAGCAAAAAGGAAGATGGAAATTACAGCTGCTCTGCGGTCAATGAGTTAGGTAAAGCAGAGAGTGGTGTTAAAGTGACTCTGGCAGGCACCCAAAAGCAAGCCAGCAACACCGTCCTCGATTCAGCAGTGGACAAGATCCGTCCAACTGGTAAAAAGCTTGCAGACCCCAAGGCCTCTAAAAACAATGTGGTCAGCTGGACAAAGGTTGATGAAAAGACAAAGGGCAGCCATGAAACTTCAAAAGACAAACATGATGACACAGAGCAGACTGGTAGTGTTTCTAAGAACCCCACTTTTGCAGGCAAGTGTGGTGTTAGAGAAAGCAGTGAATACATCTCCAACCATGCCTTCAACATGAGCTTGGAAGACCTGAAGCAGTACACCTTTGATTTTGGTGTTATTGCATTAGAAGTATCAGAGACGGAGGCCAAAGTGCAGCTGAATCCGCTGCAGCTTCCCAAAAGCAAATCTAATCTTCATCTAAGTCAATCTGAAAACCAGGAAACAGTGAATAAGGAACCTTTGGGTCTTTACCAGTCCTCATCTAGCAAGACCACTCTGGACATTCTCTACCTCTGTGTAAAAACAGGGAATGGGCACTCCATGGTTCAGTGGTCCAATATAGAGGAGGGAATTAATTCCTACCGTTTCCATAATTTACAGCCTGGCACCAATTACACACTTTGTCTCACCTATGGGGGGCAGGACTGTCAAGTCCAAGTAGTCTTTGCAACTAGAAAGAAGATCCCCTCCCTGCTTATAATTGTGGTTGTCAGCATTTTCCTATTGGGTCTGGCCACTGTCCCCTTGCTGGGAGCCACCTGCTGCCATTTGCTATACAAGTATCAAGGAAAAACCTACAAGCTGATCATGAAGGCTCAGAATCCAGATCAGATGGAGAAACAAATGGCAAAAGATTTTGATCACAGGCCATCTTTTGTGGAATCAGAGAAAACCAGCGAGTTAGGCGAGGGGGAGGGAGAGGCCGAGGGAGAGGAAAGAGAAGGAGAGGAAGAGGCTGAGGGAAGCGTGGTGACCGAGTCCATCCCTGGATCATCATCCAAGACCAACCAGGAGGAGTTTGAAGTTGGCTCGGAGTACAGTGACAGATTACCGCTGGGAGCAGAGGCCGTCAACATCTCCGAGGAAATCAACGGCAACTACAAGCAGCCAAGCCGCTGAGCTCCGCCGGCCGCTGCGAGTATATTGTAACATATTTTGATTTAAAGTAGCCTACATTCAAGCAGGTAACACATACATCATTACTACACGTGAAAAGCGATGCCGTATGATTTTTTTTAAAAGGCGGATCATTAACTTTTTTACCTCAGAAAGTACTCCTTCAATCACCGCAATTGTGAATGAATTCATGTGACATTTGTAGTTTCTGTAAGGTTAAAACGAGTAACTCACGTTTACAAATCAAGCACAGATTTATATCTTTTATCAGACCTCAAAACCGACGGGAAAGCAGCAGCGTTTACCCTAACTGTAGAACCGACGCACATGGGCAGGGGCGCAAATTGTGCAAAGGCGAGACATGGAGAGATGTGCGTAATTCAAGTAAAAAAAAAGTGTGAAAAATCTAATTGTCGTATTAGAAGGCGTAGAGACATGCAAAAAATGCAATTTTTTTTGAAGCCATTTTAAATAAACTGACATCAGGGACAGGCTTCTCTTTCTGAGTCTGTGCAAAGCTGTGCAAATCTCATAACAGCTATTTAACATCTCAGGTGTCGGCACTCTGACTCCACTCGACTTGTCCACGAAACTAGAGAAAGATTGGGATTAATGTGTTTGACAAAAAGATATTTGCGCTTGGCGCTGTTGCACCTGACAGCGCACACAGCAGCGCCCTGCCCGCTGTGCCGTGCGTCCAAAACGGGAAATTGCGCTTTCAGAGGTGATGTGCTTGACGGGTTCCAGGTTATTTTCCAACGAAATGTTGTTTCACGTAATGTAAGGCTTTAAAATGTGCGACTTTAACCTCTTAATCGACGGGTGCTCGCTGTACTCTCTCGCTTTTTACAGTGAACGTGTCCATGGCATGTCACTCCTTGTGCGGTTTTCTAGTGTAGTCTATATAGGACTTTAGATGTGACTGTCTACTTGTGATGTAAAGCCACGTGAATTTTCTTTTTGTTTTTTTTAAAATGAATTTTCCAATGAAGTCCTAACAAATGGGCGCAGTGAGCGTCTGGCGGCTTCACTGTCTTGTAATTTGATATGTATAGTGATTTTTTTGTGAGCTATGTTGTAAAACGAAAACACAAAAAAACGTGACCTTTTAAGATTTTTTGATATAATTTTATGTAAGTGGAATTAATAAAACATATGAAACTATACACACACTGGTGGATTCGTGTTGAATTAACTAATTTTGTTTTGTGTTTATATTTTCTTCCGCTCATCCAATTCCGAATTCTTCTGTAATTGCGCACGTACCAAATGCCTACAATTAAAAAAATATATATTTCGATTCTCAAAAAAAAATCATCTTTCCAATTAAAATTTTTTATACGATTTTCTTTTCTTAGTTGACAAGTGTTTATAAGGATTTTTTTTCTTCATCTTAAGAAAAAGGAGGGGGAGAAACCGTGAACACTGCTGCGTTTTAGAGCGCCGATCAACACAAAGCCTCCCTTTGTCTATATTTTTTCTTTATGTTCACTTCATTCTGGTGAAAATGATCACACTACACAACTGGACCTAAATGAATATCTTAAATGAAATGCTAAATGACAATAGAAATGATAGAAAGGAAGGAGAAACACATCTTTTTTTTTTATTTTCACCGTTATCAGAAGAAAAAAAATCGGATGTATATAATTTCACTTTAAAGTCGGCAAACATAAATGCAGAGACAATGAAATATCAAGTAACATTAGAAACCAAGATTTTTGTTTTTGGACAGGAACTAAAACTGGGCTCAAAAATCTACAATTTCAAACAGAATAAATATACAATTCAGTGTCTCTATTCCACAGGTTAATGTCAGTTACACAATATGTGTAGCCTAAAGTTGGAAAAGGAAGAATTTATTGCCCATGGCAACAGTTCATTATTTATATTCATAAATAGTCAAATGTTCTCGCTGTCATTCTGCTCCCTCTCTTTGTATATATATGAACTCATATAAACATCCCATTTAAAGGGATAATTCAGTGGATTGTGCACCCATGTGTTTAGTTTGGATAACCATCATTTTACATTATTAGTGCTGTATGTTAAAAATAATACATGATTAAAGACTATTAGTGCAAATGAGCTCTATCCCAAAATAAGCACATAAACATTTAGAAAATTATATTTAATAAGTGTGTTTACCTAGGTGATCAGTGCCACACAAGCTTTTCCATCCAACTGGAGACTGAGGTCCTCGCAGTTTGGAGAACATAAAAAGCACAGGAGAGACACCCAGTCTTCAGATACACAGGAAAGGTTTGGTGACTGTCTTTACACTAGGCACTGAGATATAATGCACTTAGTTCAACAAATGCAGAGCGAGACACAGAGAGTCTGCAGCCAATACATAATCAGGATCATATTCGTGATTAGTTGCTGGCAGCGGCTTCTGCCTCCTTGGTTGTGGCCTCCTTTTTGCTTGCCTCCCTGGTGCTGCGGTTCAGGCTTCCATTCAGAAAGCTATCCGTGGTCTGATGCTGGAAGTGCTTCCTGGTGCCCACAAGGGAGGGGTTGTTGACCAGGGTGTAGAGGAGCTGCCAGTGCCTGCGGGCCCTCTTGGCACTGGACACTTTGTTCTGTTTCTTATCCTGCTGGACGAGCTGGATCCCTGAGGATGTTCAGATATAATGACTGCACCAAAGGTATGTCATCTATACATTGTATGTAGTGGCATCCAAAGATGACCCTTTTTAATTTTAAACTGAAATTGGAAAATGGTGTCTCGTGGGCCTCCCTGGGCCAGTTATATAAAACAGACAGAGTAATAATAGAAAGCAATCATATTCTAATCCTCTAAGCATGGTGAAAGCATACTGGGCTTTCCATTAACACACTGAAAGCCAAAGCCCCTTGGGCTAGATGAATATGTAACAGGCAATTAGTGTAGCTCATCTGTGTAATCAGCTACTGGAGGAGTAATCACTGCAATACAATAGATTATTCCCGATAATACATTGTTTTCGAGATGCAAACAAGCAACATCTTCACAGCACATTTATAATTGGACTCAGCTGTGTCTAAATTCCACAGCAACCACTGAATCCGGGTGGATTTTCTTGCTAATTTGTCACTGTAATGCGTATCCTCCTGTCGCAGCACGTGAGCGACCACCAGTCTCTTCCTCTGTGTGTCAGTAGCATTGCTGCAGATATGCGGTTGACCCTAAAGCCCCCGTTCATACTTTGGATTAAAGTTAAAGATAAAGTACGGCACCTTTAATACAGGAGGCAGAGTCATGATGACCGCTGATTCATTTATGACAGATATGATCAGGATCAGCAGCTGGACTGTAAATTATTCTGCTGTGAGACTCAATTTGCTCTTAGCATATTAAATCAGAGCTGCTAAGCCTTCATTTTGGCTGTACGTGCAATAGGGTGTGATGATCTGATTATGTGTTAGGGTGACCTATTGCATTCTAAACACTCTAGAGAAATTAAAGATGCCACAGAGCTTTTAATGCAGATATTATGCTAGTGTTGCTCTTCAAGGATACTCTGGAGGGACTTTTTAATTGTAATGAAATGACCAAAAAAATGAATTGATCCCATTAACAAGAACCACCTGTGTAGTAACATTGCAGTAACTGTAACATTAGTGTAAAAAAAAAGTTGAAATGCACAATTTACTTTTTGTGCACAAATGGAGAATAGTCTGTAGTGTGGATTGAGTTAAAGATGCTACAGACCTTCTTCAGCATCCCGTGACTTCTGTCCAGCTTTGCTCTCCTGGCCCACAGACAGCAACATCCCACAGAAGGCCTTCATCACAGGGTGAGACTGGCTCACCTCAATCTTCAGATAATGAGCATAGCAGCGGTAGGCTGCAGACAGACATAGGAAGGGGGGGGGGGGGGTCCCTCTGACGGGGAAAAAGAAAAAAAAAAAGGACGGCACCCACTGTGGGCTTTGGGGCAACCCCCA
>VUQK01016527.1:30626-47704 GCA_015106715.1 Bujurquina vittata
ATTTGAGATAGAGCAGTGGTTCTCAAATCCAGGCCTCGTACCCCCCTGTCCTGCAGGCTTTAGATGTGGCTCTGCTTCCACACACCTGAGTCAAATATAGAAGTCATTAGCAGGACTCTGGAGAACCTGACTTCCTACTGAGGAGGTAATTCAGCCATTTGATTCAGGTGTGTTGGATCAGGGACACATCTAAACCTGCAGGACACTGGCCCTCGAGGCCTGGATTTGAGGACCTCTGCTGTACCAGCTGTAAAGCATGGTGGTGGTAGCATCATGCTCTGGGGCTGTTTTGCTGCCAGTGGTACTGGTGCAGTGCACAATAAAGGAGGACTACCTTCGAATTCTTCAATTTCACTTCAAATCAACAGCTAGACAGTTGAAACTTGGACATACTTGCATGCTCCAATAGCGCAATTGTCCCAAACACACCCAAACTGGTTTTGGAATGGATAAAGCAGGCTAACCTTAAGCTTCTGGAATGGCCTTCCTAAAGCGCTGACCTCAACCCTACTGAAAATTTGTGGACTATACTTAAAAGCTGGGTCTGTGCCAGGAAACCAACCAATTTAAATGAACTTCTACCATCAATTCTGCCAAGAAGAGTGGTCAAATATCCAGCCAGAATTATGCCAGAAGCTTGTTGATGAATACCAAAAGAGTCTGGTCAAGGTTCAAATGACTAAAAATTTAACCAAATGTTAGTGAGTGTATGTGTATATTTTAGTCTGTATGTATACTTTTGACCCTATATGGATTAGAAAAAAAATCAAAAAATCAATTCTAACTTGTGCACCCAATTTTTGTTTTTTAAAGTCACTAAAGATGTATGTTGTACAATCATTCCACAAAAATTTTATCCATCAGTCCCTCAGAAGGGGCTGCAGTTACTGGTCAGTATCTTCCTTACTTGAAAACCACCACTGTTATCTTGTTCAGACTATTTCTGCTATGCTGAAACCCAAGTTGTTAGCTCACATCACTTAAAAACATTCTGACTGAAGAAGCACAGAGATAGCTATGTAACAGCACAGAAAATCAATATTTTTGATAAGAGCCAATATCTCTTACCTGATTTTGGTGGACTTTTTCTTATTGAGCATTTTCTTGACATAATCTCTATAGTAGCTGCTGCTAAGATCCTAAAAGAAGAGCAACCATGTAAGCAACCAAATGATAATAAAATCTAATACATAGGAGCTAATATAAAGGTAGAGACAGTGTAGCAAATCTGGAAAATCAAATTTGGGGAGACATAAATTATTCAGTAAGTCTGCCTAAACTCCGTTGGGTCATTAGGTCATTAAGTTCCATCTAAATGCAAACTGCATTTTCTTATTAGTAACATATGAAAGAAACTCCCTGCCATAAGATTTAAGGTGGCAGGTACGTTCCTGCGCAGGACATCGGACTTGAGCCTCGTACACCAGGCGATCCTCTCATCCAGCTTTGTCACACCCATGCAAAGATTAGCATCAAATAAACACAGCATTGTGTCTCCTCATTGCAAAAACAAGTTAACCTTTTCATAATCTGATCAAGAACATAACGCAAACCAGTTACGTCAAATCTACTTAAAATGATTAGGTCACAGATATGCTGTCGGACTTCACATGTTTCCTCAGCCTAGACTGTATGAGCATCATAAGCCTTTAGATTAGAAGGCGGCTTATACAGGTTCCTCTTGTGCACAGATTCCAATGAAATGTGAGTCTCAGTAGGATTTTTTTTATTAAAGTCAGTCTCACATAAATGTAGACTATTAATACATACAGTTTTTTCGAGTATGTTATACAAGAAGCCCAGGCACTTAGTACCATGAGAGCTGCTCAACCAAACTGAATCAGAGAAGTGAGAAAAACTGTTCTCAGGTCAATACTCACCTCTGTAGCATTGTTTTTTTCAGTGCCCTTTAAGCCCTTGAACAGAAGAAGGGGATACTGAAAGCTAAGGAATGCCAAGCAAGCAATCTGGGGCAGGCTGGAGAACAGAGAGTAGTGTTTGTGTATCTGCAAAAGGGGGAAAAAGACTTTAAAACACCAAGCCACTAGATTTGGGAGTTTAGGGATTAATTGCTAGGAATACAATTTGCAAAAATAGCTTTATGTGTTTGTTGTGGTTATGTTGGCCAAATCAGTTCTCACTGCCACACAAAGACCCGAGACCTCCATTCATCACACATTTTGTTTTTAATATATTAAATTATATTTATTTTAGGAAAGGAGTTGGTCATTAAGTTAATGCTGCTATTTTTTAAGTGAATTTTGAGTTTACATAATTTACTAAATATACAAAAATATATTCAACTGTCTTTATGTGATTTAGCTGAAATTTTCCATGCCTCACTAATATATTTTTTTAAAGACAACCATTGCACACAGTGCACTCTGGATGTCACATTTTACTGAGACAGACTAAAGTGATTAAGCGTGACAAAGCCGCTTGATTAAGACCAGCAGACAGTGGAACTAATTGTTTTGAGTCACAAGCATTCATAGCACTGAAAACCTTAACAACTTGGATGTGGCACAAAATCTGGGATTGGGTAAGGTTTAAAAGCCCTAACCATGTGTCCATGGATCTATCTTGAATTCCCAATATTCATCTATTGAAATCCCATCTTTTGTAGATACTACAGACCAGCTTTGTTTGGCAGCCAGTGTGTTTCCAGACCAGAACAAACCAGCTTTGTTTTTGAAATAATCCTTTATATTGAGACAGGTGACAGACAACAAAGAAAGCGACTCAATCCTAGAGCAGATTCACTATGAGAAAAATAAATCACTTATAAATGAACTAGAGCTAATTATGGCAACGAACGTGATCTGTGCTTACCAGTGGTGTTTTGGGGCAGTCAATTATCTGCCAGACCAGAACACCAAAGTGTGTCCAAGACAAGAGGCTACCGAGTACATAGCCAACTTTATTATGTAAAGTGCCACATGCCAGGAGAGGGTAGTATAGTGCGGGGTAATAGAAGACTCCCAGAATCACCCAGTTCTCTGCAAATACAACACAAGTGCGTGAAGACCAAGAATATGGAACAGAAAAATGAACTTTTCTGTGTTTTACTAAGTTATGTGACACATCATTATAACTTTGAAGACAACTCATACTACACCATGCCATAGACCAAAACTCTTGGTGAAATTATGTTTGATTTAGGCATTTCTCACTCTGCTGAACCCTCTGCTGTTTGGGGATTGTGTAACATAGCAGGGAACCGGCTGCTTACAGTAATTTGTTATGTAATTTCAGGCACAAAGCTTCCTGCAGAGCTTACATCAAACTCTTGAGTTTAAAATAACACAGGAACAAAAATAATCCAGTTACATAATGCAGATATTTAACACTAATACTGTGTATGGAGATACATGTCTGCTTCCAGTCTCTTCCTTTTAACCATCAAGATAACTCACAAAGTTATGGTACAAACAAATGTTAAAATTGTGTGCTGGAATGATCGAGATGACCTCACGTTTGTTTGCGGTGTCTGTTGTGAAGGGGAGGGGGTTTGGCGATATGAGCAGGCCCCACAGTTTGCACAAGAGCACTCCAAACACAGCCACTGCCAGGCCCTTGTGCTGCGTATGGTCCAGGAAGTTCACCGGACTGTGAATAAAGCAGTAGGTATTTAGAGCTCACTTGCCACCTTCCTCACATTTGGATAAAACTGTTTTGGATCAAGAGAGCAATTATCAAGCTTAAAAAGGACCATTTTTCAGTTTTAGCCAGAAAATTAGCCAGATTTGTTTCCAACTAAAAAATTACAGCGGACACTATCAGACATATATCAGACACTGGGAATTTTCTTCCATGTTGCAATTCATGTAGCATGAAAATAAGGTTTTAATCTTTAGAGCTGTAACCGTATGTTTCTTCTGTTGATCCAGAAATGGATCACTTGAAAGTTCTCATCTGGGGTTTAATTGAACATTTTATGGTACAATTCATTATTGCTGTTCCATTGCGTTTGGGAAAGTGTGACAATCTTCCTAAAAAATTAGCTACCCGAACCATCATAAATAAACATCCATGTGTCCTTTGAATTTGGGGTCTGACCCAAACCCCAATGAACACAGCTGGCATCTGCAACATTTGGAACCCACCTCAAATGCCAAATGCTTGTCATCACAGATTTCCCCCCTCTCATTTGAAGGCTCTGCATGTTAAGTTTGTTCCACTGTTTGATGAATGAAAGCCAATTACTGACAAATAGATTGAAAATCTGGGTGAGGGTGATCGTAGAGCAAAGTGATGCAATTTAAAGGAGGACGTGTCTGTAAGAGCTGGCTGTCCAATTTCACATTTAACCACATGGCTGATGAAACTATAAGATAAAGTGCAGTGAAACTCACCTGAGTAAACCTGGGAGTCCTTTCTGCCTGTCGCTGACCTTCATGCGCCTTGCTAAGACTGCCAGAATCAGCATGACAACAAGCTAAAAGGAGAATATGTCTTAGTTAGCTTCGGTGCAGGCTGCTGTGCAGGTTAGGCTTCACTCTGCTTCAGATTTTTTTTTAAATAAATAAATAAATTATGGGGTGTCTATGTCACAATAGACCAAACACCAGTGTCTGACTAATGCTCCCCAAGAATGTTCCCTGAGTGAAGTTCAATGACCTGTCATGACCTGAGACACATTTAGAAAATAGAGCTGGAGAGAAAGCCGGACTATAAGTCTGGATCAACTACCAAGACTATCCTTAAACAGACAACAAATGTGAAAGTCAATTAAGTAACATTATCATGTAAACACACACATATGGTGTCCTTGTCCTTAGACCCAAATAGCAAATCTGTGTTCACCTAATATACAAAAATGTTCTAATGTATTACTTAACTTTTTAATTTAAGTAAACAACTTTTAACTAAATTTGATATGTCTGAATGTGGTAAGCACATAATGGCAACCTATGGGCTATAAATGGCTTTCTTTTTAACATCCACGAAAGTGCAGCATTTAATAAGCAGCAAAACATCAAGCAAAAACTATTTTCAAATATGGATAACTTTTGTGATCACATAACAGGATTATTTGTTCATTGGATCATGGCCAAAAATTTCTCCAAACTTCATTAAAACCAACAATTTCGGATATTTTTCTAACTTCTTTGGTGATCGTAATTAGAAAAGGCTGCTTTTGAGAGGCCAATTTGCATAACTTTATAAAGGAAATGGAAAACATTAAGTCTCAATGTGGCATATCATTACAGACACTTTATGCCTGACAACAGGTGGCAGGACAGTGTCATGTGGTGTCATAACAAGACAGTGGACTTACAGATATAACAGTGATGCAAATGTGATAGAGCCTGTCATCAGCAGTAGGGTCACATGGAGGGATTACTCTAAAAAAAAAGGGGGGGGGGATCAAACATTCAAACATTCACATGAGTAAAATAACCTAAAAACCGAAGGCTGTTGAGTCAGTACGCTGACCCTTCAGTATATCTCATTAACCTTTTCACACTTTCACTGTCAGAACCATTTGTGGCTGTAAACTCTGTAGCTGAAATCCTGCAGCAGAGATTTACATTTTAAACGGATTGTATCAGCGTGACAGGGAAACAACAAATGCCTATGTTCATGTTCCTGTGCTCTAGAAGAGCAGGAATGCCTAATCACGGGGTTGTAATTACAATTCAGAGAAGGCCTCATGCAGTACATCAGCCACTTTGTGTGACTGTGTCATCTGTGAGCATAAAGATGGCAGCTTCAAGAATGGATGTTTCAATATCTCTGAACGGTCTAAACAGTGTGTGGATTTAGAACTTGGTGCTCAGGGAAAAGATCGTCGTTATTTTAAGGCAATGTCAAAATTTACATTTCCAGAGTGAGAGCTGGCTGGGGAGAAGGTGCAGCTGAGTATGTACAAGTTAGCTAAAACTGCCAGTGAGCTATACTAGAGGCCCAAGAGAAGCCACAACTCAACACAATATTAATTGTTTTCAACAGAAAGATGGTTTATTAGCTAAACATTGCTGCCTCTTCCATCATACTTCAGTCGTATTGTTGATCTGAATGCATAATTTGTTTTTACTAACCACTCTGAAAATGTGATGGATTTTCACCACATGGAAAAACAATATAGATAAAAAGAACTAACAGGAAAGAGCTTCACTGTGGGATAGGTCATGGTGCTTTAAGTGGTATCATATGCAATACACCTTAGTAACATTTTGGGTGTGAAAAATACATACAGACAAATGTTTAAACAGTCTAGTCTTGGTTTAAAATTACTAAAGTTTTTGTTTATATCATTTTTCTAATAAATTCTAACAGGCAAAACATTAGTAACCAGGACAACCTACAACCTCAAAAGATGAAAAGGATATAGCCTTGACATAATAAATAATATGAACTGAAAGAAGCCCACACACTGACACTGGCACCAGCACTGTAGAAGTGTGCCAAGTGTCACCTAATATCCTAATGAGAGGGGAATCTCACGCAGACATTGTTCACACTAAGAAAAGTTTCAAGAACCACTGATACACATCAAACAATGGGCAGACTGATCTTAGGCAAACATTTAAATACATACAAACTTAAATAACATTAACAACAAGACGATGAACTTAAAAAAACTCTTCACACTGTACTTACTCTGGTTCAATTTTGGATGGCAGTGGATCCAAGTCTGGATACTCATAGTCCTGTACAACATCCTTATCCATTGCACTCTCTCTTTTTTAAGTATGCCCCACGTCTTACGAAAGATCTGGAGTACTTTTAACCACAATCTAAACTGGCATACAGCTGTGATCACCTTGTCTCCAAGGAAGAAGTATCTTCCAAATCCCACGCTGGACTCTGTTGCTGCTGCAAAAGTGTCCTTGTTTCCCTGTGTTTGGTCTACTTGCAATCGCACTCTGCTACCCTCCCTCACAGCCCGTATTCAGGTGCCTTGGTCCCACTGTGGAGAGCTGAGAGTAATGTGACAGGTCCTGGCTGCAGCGCTGCCTCCACCTTCTAAAGGCCCTGTTTCAGCTCAGGGTTACCACCACACCAAACGCCTGGGGAAGAGAGCGAGAGGGGGAAGGGTGTGAAAGGAGGGAAAAATGTGGAGATCTGGGTAGCCAATCTGTAAGGCCACCTGTGGCTTACAGGGATTACATCTACTTTTGGAGTTGTGTTATTGGACCTGTGGCCAGTGGTCAGGTGTGAGAGTTATAAAACTGCTGGGACTGTGTGGGTTGCTGGGAGGAATGAGCCTTTCTTATCAGAGCGATCGGAGTTCCACATTGATAACAGGAAAATTCAGGTGTTGTTCCTTTCAGTCATGGTTCAGGTGCAGCTGCGAAAGGTTACCCAAACTAAATCCAGGAAACCCACCATTGCAACATGGAACCGAATAATGCAGAATGGAGGTCACTCAGGTGTATCCTCACGTCAACTCACACCTTCAGCTTGATAAGGATCAAGGAGGGGTTCATTTGCCTCAGTACTTTGCCTTCTGCAGTTAATTTATGACATATTTATGTGACAATAATGTTTTTAACCAGATACGTGTGTCTTTAGCCTCCACACTGATATCAAGTTATTTTAATGATTCAAAGTAATGTCCAAACAGTACTGCAAGTCATACTGATAAGGATTACAAGGAGATGTAGAGAAAAGAAGAGATTTGTTTACAGCAGAGTGCATGATATGTGGATGAGTTAGATTTAACAATAGTTGCTGTCTCTCTGCCCGGAGGAAAGAAATTTTATCGGAGTTTCCTTTTTTTCTCCCCATACCAGCAGTGTCTTTGTTAGTTTAATAACATGCAACAATAAAAAAGGGCTTCTTGCATTGACCTGCAATGGAAAGTAACGTTCAGAATATCAAAAATAATTGTCTTACACATATCTTTAAATTCAGCTACTACTGCACATAGTTTAAATTATAATAGCATTGATATATTTACAAATGAATAGAAGAAAGATCCTTTCTGTGAAAAATGCCTCACTGATTAAGAAGGAGATTTTGTTTTGTCCTCAGTGGCTCCTCAGTCAAGCCAGTTCTTCATTCAACATTAAATGCTGGTACAAAACAGCTGCAGAGCACGACTGATTTCATCTATTGTTGTGTTTTGCATGTTTTCCTTGTTCTTGTCCTTTTAATGTGTTCAAAATGTCCAAATTAGCTTATGCCATGACAGGTAACCACGCAATGGCACATTGGCACCTTATTACCCATCATCCTGCAGCCCCGCTTCTGGTTTGTCCAAGTGGTATTGCCATACTTGAGTAGAAGCTTTTACTGTTCTAGGTGGGTATAATCAATATCAGTCTCTGCACTGTCTCTCCATTTTATTCCTTTAAATAGGAAATGTATAACATCAATAGAAGCACAAGTGGAAGAAATGGATGGATGGATGGATCGATCGATGGATCGATTGATGGATCGATGGATCGATTGATGGATCGATGGATCGATGGATGGATATTCCACTCACTAGCTTTACATGTCTAAAATTAGGATAATTTATGCTTCATTCTGCTATGGAAGGAACTCTTATTACACCTTTTTAACTGTAATACCAGGCCCTACATCTTGGCTACAAGGCTACAGCCTTAGGTACAACACCAGCATGGGAATGCTTGATGGAGGTCAAGGGTCAGCCATATAACTCCTGTTTCTTTCCGTCTGCGAAACAAGTTTTAAAAAAAGACAAAACACAATTACAGTTTTATGTTTATGTGCACCCCACATGCACAAAAGTTCCTACTGTATATATTCTGTGCCGCATGTCTGCAGAAATCTCCTCCAGCTTTCAGCTACAGCTGGCTGATACTAAGTCAGTTCTGCAACATTGCCTGCATGTCTCATTATGCCAAGATTAAAGGCACACAACCCTAAAACTCAACAATATTTCCCCCCTAACACTCTCAAGCAACCATGGGTTCTCAAGCATAGTAAGCCACCAAATCAAATGTGCTCCCAAAGAAAAACTAGCCCAGCAAATAAAGGGGTCACTGAACAAAGAATGCTTTGAACAGTTACATCACAGAGAGCCAGTTTGATTGAGCCAGACAGTTCACTTGTAACAGGTTTAGGAAGTCAGCTCTAAAGTCTTTTGAAAGAAAGCATGTTAAGCATGAGCCTTTTAAAAACAAACACAACTGAAATACTGATTAACTAATCCTTTTTTAACAACGTAAACGCTAACATCATTAAGAGAGACAAGGGAGGCATTCACAAACTAATTAAAGCTAGTAGAGAGTTTTAAAAGAAAGAGAGGGAAAAAAGATGTTACCACAATCACTCACCAGACAAAAATGTTCACAGGCACAAAAAAATATGCATTCAAGGAAAAATATGTTTTCTGTGGTGATTCCACCTTTAAAAGTTATTGATTTATCCTTAACTGCTAAAAATACTGCCATGTGGTAAAGATGATTTTTCATAACTCCTTATAATCAAACACTCCAGATGCCTTTTATGTTTTTCAAATTTCACCATTTAAAACAAATATAGTTGCGAAGCAGTCCAGTTTCCCACAGCTGTGCATGATTGTAGTGTTTTGTGTGAAGGACAGCTGCAGGGATGAGGTTAGATTCGGTTTCCTGCAAACATCACTGACAAATTTCATGACTTTGAAGTGGAGTTTGATGTTCTGAACAAAGACTCTTTCAGCTTGGGAGCAACAGCAGGTAACTTAGTCACCTGTGCCATTGTTCTGTATGTGCACGGGACAAATCTAACTTTCCTGTTTAAATCTGGCTGTTGTGCATTTGCAGTGTGAGTGCATTTTGCAGTAACAACTTTATTATATTTAAATTGCTACTGAATGAAAGCACGTGGAAGTGCTGCAGTGCCAGTTAGGTGTGGCAAATCATTGAATATCAAAATCAATCGATTAGCGATTTTGTCAGGAGCAGGAATTCGGGCATGATTACTGTAAGGTTGGGTTTTGTACATTAGGCGCTTAGCTTCAACAAAGCATCACTCTGGACTAGCTCACAAAATTCACATAAACTCAGGAGTCTAATTAGTACCTTACCTTGTGCTGACCTTGTTTGGAGAAATGGCCGAGACTTCATGAACACGTTGGAGCAGTTCACTAATTACATAAACATAACTCTCAAGTGCAACTTATTTTTTCTGAACACCTCATGCAGTGTAAAGTTGGAACTTTGTACTGTCTCTATCTTGTTGTGATGAAAGCATTATAAAAGTGCTGCTGCGCGCAAAGGGGAGGGAAAAAGCTGTTGTGAAACATAAAGAGATGATTAATGTGGTCAAGTTCAAGTTATATTTTGCAATATCTTCCTATTAATAAGTTGCTAGCATTCAGTGTTAAAACTTATTTGATTGTGTCTATTGGCTGGAATGAATAATTCAAGTTTTATATTATTAGTTTACTAGCGTTATTTAGCCTCAGTTTGGTAGCCTACTTACTGACATTATGGTGACATTTTTGCTCTGTTGAGATTTGAGGTCAAAGAGGGAATTGTTCCTGTCATAGATGCATCATCAGTTTAGTCACAATGCAGGGGAGATCCACTCCCATCCAGCTCACTGGAGCTGGTGACTGTGATTTTTTTATTTTTTTTGTACAAGCTGAGCAAACTGGGGAGAGGCGTTCTTCAGATTCAAGGCAAGTCAGCCTACAGTTTACAGTCAAGTTTTTATTTGTATAGATTATTTTTTTTCCTCATAATTGAGGCGCTATGTGTGTGTGGCTCAGTTAAAAACATCAAAGAGGGCGATGTACTCCTTGGGAAAATTATCAACTTAGTTTGTTCCCGGGACACAAGGTGATCTAAGGGCAGCTGGTGTATAGTGTGTCTATTAGGTTAGATCCTTTTGTGGAGAAGAGTGAATTGTGATTCCGAAACAATAGGAGTAAAGCCTATACTAACTTTATGGTTTTGACAACACCCACAACATACCTCATACTATTATTCTTGTCTTGTCTAGCCTTGTGACACTGGAGTAAAACCAGAAAGTACAACTTTCTCCCTGAAAAGTGCAGACTTGTTCTTCCACACACGTGACAAAGATGACCTTTCTCTGCCCTTTCTGTACAAGTGAGTACATCCTCGTAATACTGTAGCAAAATCTCTGGAGGAAGCAAAGTAATCACATCATGAGGACAGGAATTGGATCATAATTATTAACTTGCTGACTCCAGTTTTCTTGTGAAAAACATGTAGCTGCAGTCAGCTGTTCTCATTTATAAACTTGAAACTTGAAATTAGTAAATGATAATTAACTGAATTTGGCTATTTTTCCCTGCATTGGAATAAATGCTGCACTCTAAAGAGAGTTTTGATTTGAAAAACCTCGGCTGAATGTAACTTTCATTGGTCTTCTTGGGGGAGGGGGTTTCTGTTATTTATTACATTAACACTATTTGACAAAGATAAAAATAGTATTTTTACACAAGGTGAATCTAAAAAAACTATTAATAGAAAACTTGAAGACTATCTTAGCATGGTGTGCAGTGTGTATTTAAAAAGAATTCGGAAAACTGGACAAGTGGAAAACAAAAGAAGTGACAGGCCTAAAAACTTTCTATAGCAGATGACTAGCATCTGAAAGTAAAAATAATGGCGGGGGGGTCCAGCACAGACCTGACACACGGTCTGACAGATCTACTGTTCACCAAAGCCTCATCAGAAATGGCCTCAGTTGAAGGGTGGCTGTCAAGGAGCCATTCTTCAGGAAGAGAAATAAGGACAAAAGGACAAATTACACAAGAACTAGATTGAATTATTCAGTGACGAATCCAAATTTGAAATTTTTTGTTCAAATTATCATCAACCTGTACAGAGGAGGTCAGGAGAGAGGTACGTAGTATCTACAGCCATTTGTAAAACACAGTGGACAACCTAGCATGGTTCAGGGCTGCGTTTCAGCCAGTGGTATTGGAGATCTTGTGAAAATTGATGGAATTATGTACACAGAAAAGCACTCAGACATTTCACTACTTCTGGAAAGCATCTGATTGGCAGTGACATCATTATTCATCATGACAACGATCCCAAACAGACTGCCATTGCAGTAAAAGCATACCCAAGTCATCAATTGGCCACCCCAGAGCCCAGACCTCAACATTATTGAAGAGAGTGGGACATCTCGACATAGAGCAGTGTAAAAGGCAGCCAACATCCAAAGATGAGCTTTGAATGTCCTACAATAAGCCCGGAGAACTATTCCTGAAGACTACTTAAAGAAACTAAAGGAGAGCTGCCTAAGAGAGTTCAGGCTGTGTTGAAGAATAAAGATAGTCATACCAAATATTGACTTTCAATCTTGTTAGAATTGGGCAAACTCTGGTTTTGCCCTGTATACTGTACATATTTGTATATTTTCATGTTTCAATAAATTTGTGCACCTAGTTTCCATTTTTCTAGCAAAATATAAATAAATAAGGGATAACTCAAGACTTCTCCACAGTATTGTATGTGTGCTCTGAATATCAAAATTTTATTGTTGGTAAAATTGATTCATAATGAATAAATCAAGTCATAGAAAGAATTATTGCCTTAATGTTAAATCATGGCTACTGAAAACCTCCTGGGTGCAGGAGGCTAATTACTGGGGATATTTTTCTCCCGCGCAGGCTGCACTGCCTCTGTCATAATCAATGAGCCTTGTAACAGTCAATTAGAACTTAATTGGATTTGTGCATGTTCGTGTAGAAATGTACATTTGTGCAGACATGAAAGAACTGCTTATCTCTGTTGACAGCTGCAGAGAAGCTGAATTGGGTCGGCAAATTGTAAATTTCAGAAAAATTAAGTCTGTGTAAGCATATTTTAACACGTCCCCTCCCACTCTATCCCCGGATGCCTTTTATTTGGATTGGTTCAAACAACTTGAATTTACATCAAAATGCTTGAAAACTTAAATTTGGGCACATAGGCTGTTTTCAGATTCATTTACTTAGGCACATATTCAGAACGATGTACTGTACATATGATGTGTTTGAGGTGTTAAGGTCAAACTGAAATTTGAGTTCTCATTACATCTGTTTTTGCCAATATGCACAAAAATTGACACAAGCCTTTTTTCTTAAGAAATCCATCTAACACTGTATATTTAATGTTTGCGACAATTTGCATTTTTGAGGAATGATCATGAAACCCCAGTTACCATAGGGAAACTGGCAAGCTGAACTACTGAACTTTCACATGGAACTGGAAGATACATGACCTAGCTTCCAATTTTAGAATAATTCCTGGGATGCATCACAAGAACTAGATATAGGACTTCAAAATATCACCCATTCACTTCATGTATATGATGATGCCCCACCTGCACTTTACCACACCCACTAACTTTACCTTCTTCTTTTGAGGTTCATGAGTTTCAAAATATATTTGATTATGTTTAGAACATAAACCCCTAATGGTAATGATTAAGATATTTTTTAGGATCCTGTTGCAATGGTATGGGGAAAGTCCTCATTGGATTGCTGGGAATCTGGGAACCCATTGGTTATCACGACTTGATGATGGCTTAGCCTCCAGCAATAACAGGAAATATTTCAGCATTTTTGAAAATAGATATTTGGCTTTCCAGTTCTGTGTGCTGGTGATAGTTATCAAATGCTGATAGTTTTAAAAAGCTAATTGTCAATAGTTGGATGTGAATTTCTTGTGCAATACTTCAAGTGGCCAATATGGCAACCTCAAATCTCCACAAACACACATTTATATGGGAATCTGTAGGCAAGGGACAAGAATTTTGTGACCAGAAGCTTTCTGGTTTCTATGTGAGTTTGCTTGTAGTCCATGTACTATTGGCCAATTACACTTGAGCAGGTTTTAGTTGCAGGTAAATGGTATATGTGGGGAGCAAAAGATAGCACTTAGTAAAAAATGCACTCTCAAAAAGCACTGACTAAATTTATCTGCATTTGTAAAACATAAAAAAAAGAAAACGTAAGTCTTAGCACAGATGCTGGCTAAACCAGAAGCTACAATTTGCAACTTCCCCTAGAGAGAAGTTATTTGATGATAGCTGATGGTTTTTTAGATTGAATAGTGCACAAATGTTTCTGTTACTTCATTTTAATGATACTGTTTGTTCAGCACAATTATTTGAGTGTCTTGTCTCTGCCATGCAATGGATTTTAACAGTCCTGTTTTACCGTAGATGATCTTCCATTTTGCCAACTAATGTAACCTCAACCGTTATTAGGAGGGGGGAGGAAGATAAATTCTAATCATAGAGGTTGTTTCTGTTTTGATATATCACTCTGATTGTGGTAGTCTGGGGCTGAAAGATTTATTTCCACTTTTATGAGCCCGGCGAATTGGACGTTGTATCCAAGCAGCCTGTGACAAGTACAAATCTTCTTGATAGTTATTAAAGCGGTCGTGATCACTTTGCCACAGACGCCGGTGTGCAGCGCTCGGCCTGTCAGCCTGCCGCAATCGCCTGACGAACACCTTGAATTTATGGGAGGGGCACAGGGTCGTGTCTGAGCTGCCGTGTAATAATCTTCTTCAATAAACCATTTGGAGAACACCTTGGCAAACACTCGAGAGTTTGATTTGATTTTTACAATCTGTTTATCTTAAATGACACCTTACAGCAGATGTTTCAATATTTTTCTGAGATCATTGAAGTGCACATATCCACTTAAATTGACTCACCGGTATATTAAATACACCTGTACTACGTATGTATGGTTGGCTGGGATTCTCTCTTATCATGTATTTATTGCACTTTGAGATTGTGTGTGTGAGAGAGCGAGAGAATGTGTGTGTGCTTTGATGTCTGTTTTAGTTGGGGTGTTGTACATGTCAGTGTGATAGATGATGTCCTTGCTCTGGCCTCTGTTTTGTCATTGTGTTTGTGTTTCTTATGTTTTCATAATCTTTTTTTTTTCTTCTTCTTCCTAGAATCAGAAGCAGAATTTTCTTTGTTTTCATGTAGCACTTTGCACTTTAGCAATAACGTTTTATTTCTGTAAAAGGCCAGTTGAGTTTCCTTTTAAATCAGAAAACAGAATGTCACATACAGCAAGAAGAAAACTGGTGACTGCGTCACAATTTTCAGCCAAAGGAAACATACTATGAATATGGATCTTCTACAAAGGCAGCGTCGTCTCGAGCTGATGGAGTATTTGCATTTCTCACATCACAGAGATTTGTTAGTGAAATGGAAAAAAAAGAAAAAGAAAAATATCCCCCAGACCGCCTGACATAATTGCTATCAAAATGAGAGGTTTGCCAAATTCTCCCAAAAGAATAAATCGAGGCAGAGAAGGATCGAGAAGGATCTCCACACACAGGATTTTGTAATTCATGTGTGGGCGAGTATGTTTGTGCACGTGTGTGGTGTTTCAGTTGAGAGATGTATACTCTATTTAGATTTCTTGTTTAGATTAAATTTATAACACAAACTGAGCTGTTGGCTTGTCTCTGACTTAAGTGCAAATGGAAATGGGAACCAGCCTTTTATTCAGAAATATTTGAACTAGTTGGATTTTTTAAATTCATGGTATTTAACGTGTTTTCACAGCTAAAATGGAGCTCGAGGATCTAATGTCTGGATGTGTTGCATGCCTTTCAGCAGAGCATCATTTGTCCCACAGGGACTGCATCTGACCACTTTTCATAAGAGAGGAAGCCTCCTGGCCTGTAAAGCGTTAGATTCTTCTGATGAATAATGTATTCATAGTCTGCAGACGCATCTCAGTGTGTTCAGAGAGGCTTGACTTTCACATGTCTCTGCTGGAATGAGGCTGAATCCAGAGTTTGTCTCGGCTATCAGCGGCTGTGGGGAATATCCTCCTATGCACAAAGGGCACAAAGAGAATTTGATGCAATGCTAGGATATTTCTGAGGCTGGATGTTGGCTTTGGGGCTTTAGAAGGTGACTGTATGAACACCGATCCTTTTTGGCCACACAGGTTAAGGTGCTGCTAATTAAACATTATTATTTTCTCCATCCTGAAAATGGATTTTGTGAATTTGCATATACGGCGAGTAGACTGAAATTACAGGTGATGACCTGATTGGTTTAAATGTTCATTTGACAGTATTGTCCGACATACACATCACATAATGCATTGTACAGACATAACTCTCAATTTTGATTGAGTAAATAGAGATACAACTATATTTCTGAGTCAAGAAACAAACAGATGTGAGATGTTAATATTCTTGTCTCCCTAGCGTCAAAGGATTCTATTTTTCTTGCAGCATGAATGAAATTTAATCAGGGAGTCATCATTATTCTTTCAATTGCAATTATCATCAGCCCTGAGACTGCTGTAGAACAGTTATAGAGAATCAATACTGAGGATCATGTTGCTTTCACTGGGTAATAAAAGTAATAACATCTATTTTCCTTTCATTGATGTTAGTTCTTATCAGTTCTGGTTTCCACCCAGCCTCCTGTCAGTGGAAGGATTTTGATGTGGAGTGATTATTTGAGGATGAAAAGAAAGGCCAAAAAGAGAAAAGCACTTAAATGGCTTCACTGCAGTTTAATGTAATAACAGATAATATTTCAAACGGTACAGTTCTGACCTCTTTACTGTCAGCTGACCGCTGTGGTTGCTTTGAAGGCAGAGGAAGGGTCAGGGGGATGATTTGTTAAAGTCACTTCAGCACAAATGGTCAGGCAACCGGGAATCTGGCTGTTGTCTGAAGCTGCAGGTAAAGCCATTCAGACTGTAGTGCCATCACACAGCATAGGTCCCCTGCAAAGATCAGACATGCTGGACTCCTTTTGCAAAAGACTCCTCTCCACATGTCACAGAAGGAGGAATCCTAGCATCCATAAATAAGGTTTTGGTAAACATAGTTTGACACAAGAAATAGCTTGTGTAATTCATTATTTACAATGCTGTTTGATGTGTAAGATTGAGCGCTGCTGGAGTTCTTTAAGATTTGAAAAACATCTGTGACTAAATGGATGAGGTGATTCTTAAAGACGGTTTATATGTATATATATATATATATATATATATATATATATATATATATCACCTCCTGCTACAATGTGAACTGTTCAGTGTTCGCTATTTGTGAAGAGATAAATAATGCAATCTTTCTTCTGGAAAGATCAGCAGTATTATGTTCCTCCATTTTGTGATTTCCCTGATGTAATATCAGTATTGGTTT
>VUQK01016527.1:75970-90278 GCA_015106715.1 Bujurquina vittata
GGGAGAATCCGTGGAAAGAGAGAGAAGCCCCGGCCCCAAACCCCCCCCCCCCCCAGTTAAATGTAACACAGTCAGGGGTATTCTGAACACAAGCAGTGCCTGCAAAGTGTAGCATGTGAATATAAATTATTTAGTTGTAAGGATTTTCTAAATTTGTCGAGCAATCTCATACATGATAATGTGATATTAGACTCCCCTGGAAGACGTTTCACTTCTGCAGGGGTTCCCTTGTTGGATTAGAAGAGATTATGTCTTCTCGCAGAGCACATAGCCAGAAGCACCCGGTGAATTATTCAGCACAAATTTAGGCAAATATTTATCTAATAACTGAACAGAGTAGGGTTTTTTTATGGAAAGCTACAGCAGACACACTGATGCACATCATGATTAGGTTAGCATTGCTTTTCCTCATTTTTGACATTTTTGGCTTTTTCTGTACAAAAAGCAAATGGTTTGTGGCTGTCCAGCATTTCACCTTCATTGTATTAAGTGCAATATACCGATGTAAACAACATGATCTCTACAACATGAGTCAAACTGTGAATGACTGCCATACTCATGATAATTCTTCATCTGTTCCTCCACTGTTGTTAGTCACTCAGATCTTGTCATTCACTGTTAATCAGCTCCCCAAGCAGAATATATACATATATATATATATATACATAGATGTATATATATATATATACACACACGCAACTATTTTGTTACATAAAGGCTATAAGTTGATATTAGCCTCTTTTAATGTAATGAATCATTTGCACAGCATAAGTAATTTGGCATCTGACACAATAGACTGAGAAAAATTGGTACTACAGGTACTTCTCAGCATGTTACTTAAAAATCATTTTACAGTCCCCATCAATCTGCTTTTCCAGTCTGAGACAGAGCTCACCTGAGGGCTAGTATTTACTTAACAGGAAGCTCCCTTTGGTTCCATTGATTGTTATTCACTGCTTTCTGCCATAACTATAAGGATTAAAATGGGTTTCATAATGCATCTTTCAACACAATAGTGGCTTTAGGGCATTCTGCAGTTTTAAGTTACAGTATAGATGTACTGAAACCTTGTTTCAGGCTAATATATTATTAAATAAAAAGTATTGATTCATTTGTGTGTACACTACTCTTATATTGCAGCTGCCAAAGGGTGGATAGTTTATATGGTTTTAGCTTTAATAATATGTTAGTTTTTTTAAAATGTTTTTTCTATTAACAAAAGCAGTAAATGAACACATTTGTACAATGAATGAATACATTACGTGAATATCTGAAGCTGCAATGAATCAACATGAGGAAATATGGCCTGAACATTGTTTTTCTGTGACATGATATTACAGCACTTTGTACATAGTAGGAATCCCATTGCCTGCAATGTTACCAAGGCTTGTGTTGTGGTTACAGGCTGAGTGATGTCCATGAGCTCCAGCCTCCTCATCCAACACCAGTTAAACTTCTGAGGAGAACTCTGATAATTTAGATTGGATGAAGGCTTCAAAAAAGACAAAATCACTCAGCATGCCTGCAGCTGGGAAGGTAGGTTCTGACAATGAGGAGGTATTTGTGTTGGAGGGAGAGTCAGCAGGAAGAAAACGGGTAATGACTCTATTTAATGACATTTCTTTGAATTTGCGCTGCCTGGCAACTGTCAACACTGAAAGTGTACGTTGTGTATGCAGCGCTCATACATAAAGGACTTCAGGGCTATTGACACAGAGCTCTCTAGTTATAGAGTGGGCAGTGTATGCCTACTGATGTAACAGCATTTATATTCAAGTGATGAAGAGTAGACTGGCCTTGCTCACAGTGTGGCGAGAAAGGTCGTAGTTGCAATGTATTTTGATAAAAGCTTTCAGTGTATTTGAAAATGTTGGATAACATTAAATCTAACATAGCAGAAGTCATTTAGTCCTCCCACAGAGTCATGGGAAATTGTTCAGCATTTTCTTTCAGACAGATAACAGTGAATATTTGATTTTTTATAAAGCTTTCTTTTTAATTTTAGTAGTTTTTATATTTTTAATTTTTACCTTTAACAGCTTACATTTTCACTTAAACAATTGAAATTCAATTTTAAAGAAAGTTTTGGAGGGATAACCCCTCTTTGACACAAACTGCCATTCAAATTTGATGAAGGTGATTACTTATGAATGGGGGGGGATTGGGGGGGATTTAACTAATATTTGAACAGTTATGAATATGCTGTTGTCTTTAATGTCATAAATTCTATCATAGACTAATTTTGAGATTTAGAGGGAATTCTGTTCCATTTGCCCAGACCTCCCTCTCCCTAGCCTACCTATTCCCCTCCTCCAGGGGGGACAGCAAAGTGTTCCCAACAACCAACAGATGTAATCTCTCCAGCATGCTATGTCTGCTCTGAGACATCAAGCTCAGTTCCTCTTTGCCCAGATAGTGGCCAAGATATACAGCCACAGATGATACAGTTATAAAACTGATCATTGGCCAGTGCCAAGATGCACAACACCCTTATGCTCAAACTTGTTTTTTGCTATGAACAGTCTGTGACTAATACAGAAGTCCTGTTCAGTGAATCATAGACAGTTTAAGATGGATGCAGTGAAACAAGTGGATGATGTGACCCACTGTTTAGTGAAGTCATGTTACAAACCTTCCAGCTGAGCATTTTTGCCATCATCATGTTGGTGTTATGAAACTGAGCATGGCAAGCATGCTGTGGATCTGACTGAGAAACCAAGGACCACAAGCCCATTAGGCAATTGACAAGTTATTAGTCAATGAGCGTACCCTGGATAATTCTCCTTTCTGACTCACAGAATGACCACAATTTACAAAATAGATTTGAAACTAGCGAGAGAGTAGAAGGCCCTTTTCCCAAAGACTTTAATACAACAGAAGTGTTTTGTCCCCAGACTGGTTTAAATGAAAGCAAGTTTAAGGCACTTCCACTTTAGCTTCTTTGTTTAGCCTCATGAGTGAAGCCAAGCA
The DNA here is from genome assembly GCA_015106715.1 of Bujurquina vittata. Lineage (NCBI taxonomy): Eukaryota > Metazoa > Chordata > Actinopteri > Cichliformes > Cichlidae > Bujurquina > Bujurquina vittata. The sequence goes on from VUQK01016527.1 coordinate 78,941, forward strand.
CCTTCCTGTCATTCAAACTGGCCAAACCCAGACCTACAGGCACTGACATGATTAGCAGGATGGTAATAAAATCATCAAGATCATTAGTATTATAAGTAATGTTTATTTGATATTTATGCATATTTTAACATAAGCTGTTTCTGAGACAACTGAGCAAGTTTGGAAATCATTTTATTCATTTAAAAACATTATATGCTCTACAGTTTCAGAGGGACAAATACAATCTCCCGCCCCACGATGCCCTGGCACAGATCCTTCCAGATTATCAGTCGCTCCTCGGCAGAGCAAAGACTGAGCTTCAAGGCACGGCCCAGCAAGAGCAGAGGACACCGGCTGAGAGGCCAGACTCTGCAGAGGATAACAACCCAAACATAAACAGCACGTATAAAGTTCCTCACCCACACAAGCGGTAGGGAGCACAACTACGTGATGAACATAGATTTATTCGATTTATTTGAACAATAACAGAAAGAAGTCGATTTAGACTACAAAGACTACAATTGTGTGTTCACACTTTAGACCCACTCTACATGAGTTTGAGGATGATCTCCACATGGCAGAGATCTCTGACCTCCAAACAAAGGTGAATGAACACGACAAATATCTTAACTGACCAATCAATCAGTGAGGCAATCCTATGTCATATTCAGTTAGTGAACAGTGACACAGAGAGGCCAGTGAGATGGGAAACCGATGGAGCAATCACAGTTTGAAGATAAAATGAATAGATTAACATTTCTCCCTCAGTGCAATTACACTGAAGGAGGATTAAGCCGCTGAGGCTGAAACTATTCCAGTAGGGTTTTGTTTATGCAGAGCTCAACATTTTCTCCCATTTCTGTGATTGCTTTTTAATTTTATTTATACTCAGGCTGTTATATCTGCAGATTGGCTGTGCAAGTAGATTTTATATACACTTAATTTATCTGAGTGTCAACTGGTTGTTTTCATTGTGAAAGTGCACATGTAAAAAAAAATTACATGGTGATTAATAATACTTTATATGCAAAATAACAAGCTTACAAAAGTTCAGTTCAGTATGAAATCCCCCTGCTGTCTTCTGTCTGACCAGACAGCTGTCCTGAAGTGACTTTATGTCTGTTTATGCCTGTTTAATGGCTTCAGATCATACAGAAGAGAAGGAGCATTTAGTATTCCCAGGCAGATGCAGTGACTCCCTTTTTATTTTTGATACATAAAAGGAATTTCCAGGCTTATCATGTGTCCTTGTCCTGTGAGCCCCCCAGCAGAGACAACATCTCATCTCATGATTGTCACCTCATCCCTGCCCTTTCAATTAGATGCTCAATTTCACCCCTTGTGTCCCATGGGAGCCACAACAACACCATCCAAGATTGGAATCCCCTAATCGTCACCCCCCGTCATACATGCAGCTGGATCTGCCTCTTGTCTCCATTCAGTTCTGGCTATTCAACTTGATAGAAGAGCATGTGAGAGAACAATGGGTATATACATGGTGCTAGACAACATGCACAGGCCTTATACAAAGAAATGCTTTGAAACAGAGCTCTGCTACACGTAGTTCCCAGACAGATTTTGTAATCCTTTAAGGAAAAAAATATATGCAAGAATTTCTTAGAAATATTTTTCTTGCTTCTACAGAAATTGAGCTTTCAGAGAGGGACAGTCTGTGCACGCTTGACTGGTCTTATACAAATCCCTGGTTAAAGCTCCCCTAACAAAACACTTTCACCGGATGAAGTGTTATGCCCTTATGAATTTGAGGAGCCAGAGTTATGAATACATTATACCAAACCTTAACCAATCAATTACAAACAACATCCTACTGAATGGGATGTCATTCAGTTTTGGCTTGCATTAATGTCTCATGCTCTGTGCTTACGTGAAGCCAGGAGTTATCAGTTATCAGGACAACAAGCCCGTTTAAACCTGTTCACCTCTTTTTACTAGAATGCTTTGTGTACCGTAACGTCCTGCTGACTGCATCCTGTATGACTCTGCTAACAGATGGGTTTAAGGAGACATCTAGTGGTGGTGCTCACTCACAACAACCTAGCGTCAAATTGTTTCACCAGGCCACTGTGTATATGAAGTTAAACTTCCTCTATGAGCACTGCCAAGAATGCCATGTTATTGATTTTTCAGACACTTTTGTCCAATGGGATGCACTAATAAGATACAATGCATTGCACAATGGATCAAGAACTCTTTGAAGTACCTTAATGTTTAAAATGGAATTAGAAGGGATTTGACTACGTTTAAGCAAAATAGTTTTCTAGTGGGAGACTCAGAGGCAATCTTTCACCATCAGGAGATTGAAAACTATCGATCAGCAATGTCTAGGATGGCAGAAGACATCATCACACTTAGGACACAGGTGCTGTCTTTGGAGGCAGAAAACAGCCAGCTCCGCAGTGATCTGTCTTTGCAGCAGGACCTTGGACGAGATCTTTTGGCCGACACAGACATCGACGTCATGACCAAGGCTGAAATTTCTGACCGAATAGGTAAAAAAAGAGGAGAATACTACTTCTCCCAACTGAGTATTACTCAGCTGCATATTATCCACACAGCACCATCTTGTCTTAGATTTTTTAATCCTTATAAAGTTTGAAGTGAATAAAGGAATAGGTTCTGATTCAGATAATTTCCCACTCAGCAGGTTCTCTCAGTGCTACAATGGACTTAAGGTCATTTCCTTGGCAGATGAAGTCATGACGTAGAAGGCTGCTCACTGTGCATTTGTTAATCCTTGTGAGTGTGTGTGTCCATTCCAAAGCAGACTGTGTCATTTTGTGATAAGGCAGTTTATTTAGGCCATGGACCATGATAAGCTCTGTGTGCAGTATAACCCTTATCTCCTGAAGGACAGTTTGTGGCCCTCAGTTAAAGGACATTAAAGGTCTCTTTGCTGGCACCAGAAGCAAAAAGATGGGATTTAAGTCCCGTCCCTCTGAAAGATCCATTCAATTTCAAAAGCTTTACTGGTGGATCTTTTGATTATTATTGGTCCGAAGCAAATGGCATAAAACTTACATGTTATTGAAACAGACTAGTGTGAAACTTTACAAACCGAACTCCTAACCTAAATATGACAGCATTACCCCTGCAAATAAGGATCTGCACAGATGACAGACACTGGATTTCTGCTTTGGAGTATGATGTGTTCTGCTCTTTTTAAGCCACTCTAAAATTCAAGCTCGCCAGCGAGGTGAGCAATGCCACCTCACAAAGGGACCGCATGCAACAACTGCAGAATGAGCTGATCAGGGTTAGAAAACACATCACACACACATTGTGCATATTTTACAAAAAAAACAAAAACAAGTGTCTCTCCCCACAAACATCTGATTTCACACCTTTTGACACTGTATTGTGGTTATATAACTCCTATCCTGTTGTTTGTGCAGAAGAATGACAGTGAGAAGGAGCTGCTAAAACTTCGCAGAGTCCTCCAGCAGCAACAGAACGATCTGCAACATCACCAGATTCACTCTGCAAAGATGGCAACTTTGGAGATCACGGTGAAACAGCAGGGAGAGGTGAACAGTCTGTTCTCCACATACTAATCTAATTTTATGATAGTGTATATGTTTCTTGTATGAATAACAGCTTACAATGTACATGTGAGAATAATATTATTTAATTTTGTGCCATTCCTATTTTTAGGTCATAGAAAAAATGGAGAAAGCTTTAGATAGCAAACTCAGAGACAAGAACAGTCATCGTGGTGACAAAAGTCTGCTGATGAAAAGGGGTAGGTGGACCCGGTGGTAACAATTATGGTCGCAAAAGTACTCGCACTGACTGGAGTATCTGATTTCCTTTAATGCTGAGAAGACGACCACAAAAAGCAAGAAATGGAGTCGGCCTTGGCAGCAGAGAACGCCCGTCTCAGAAAAGAGCTGGAGAAGATTCACCAGCTGCCTGCCCAACTCATTACACAGCAGTCAGACCAGGTACTCCTTAAACGTTCAAGGCACATGCCGTATTGCAAATTAAAATTTTCCCTTGCAATCGTTGACATCCTAAAGTGACACTTTTACCCCCTCAGACAAAAGAAGCATTCACACACAAGGAGAAACTGAGTTTACTAAATCAACTGCAGATGGCTGAGGCAAGAATCCAAACACTGGAAGCTCAGGTAAAAAAAAAAATCTAAATAAGATACTCTTGTGTTGTTTATTTCCTCTTTTTAAAATTATTATTATTTAAGTGAATGTTTTTTCTTTATTTGCATCTTTATAGCTAGAGGAGAATGCTAAAGTATGGGGGAGACACAAGCAAGCAATGCTGATCAAACTGAGCGAGCACAGGCACGGCTTTGCCTGAACATCCACAACAATCCTTCATTATGTTTCTGCGGTCAGTCAGGCCTCAATCTTCATACTGTATGTAATTATGTTATAAAGGGATTTAACATTTAACATGCTATTTGCTACTTCTTACAAACGGCTCCTTATACCGTCAAAGCTGCAAGAAAGACCAGCAAATGAACTGAGCTGTTGATGGCAACCACTGATTCTGTGATTTCAGATTTTGATGTAATTTTTTATTTTGTTTGTTTTTTGAAAAATGTTTCAAATGTAAAGTATGGACAATCATATATTGGGAAAAAACAAATAGTTATTGTATTAGTTGTACTGTTTATTCATTAGTTTTGCCAAGTACAGGTGAAATTAAGGTGCACAACACATTCCTGATTTTCAGTATATTTCACACAAAGACTACGTGTTCCTCATTAATCAAATTATTTACTAAGCAATCTACAATACATTTTTGTTCACTAGGTATGGGATTGCTGAGGTAATAACTGAGGTTTAATGCTTAGCTTATTCCTTCCTAATGTTTTGATGTTTTGGTTTTTTTGATCTCCATCAGACTCTTAGGTTGGAAAATGTTTATATTGTGGTACTTTGTGAAGCCATTTACAATTAATTTCATCCGAAATGGCTTTACTGACTAGCTTCCAGAGGTTTCAACGTCAATATTATGGGCTTCTCTGGTATTAGAATTAGCTCGAAGGTGCTCTGCACTTCCACGTGTCGCTGTTTCTCCACTCTGAAGTTCTCAAGCATCTGCAAAGGTAACACAGGCAGTTTGTATGATGTGTCAGTGTGCCATATAATATGGCTAAAATGCTGGTTATTTCTTTATATCTTACATGGATAAGAAAGAGTTGCATCTCTGCCTCAGCTATTCTGCGTCCTAAACATTGCCGGGGTCCAAAGCCGAAGCCCAAGCTTCTGAAGTAGTGTGTCTCAGTCCTCAGCCAGCGTGAGGGCTGATACTGCTCTGGACGGAAAAACACCTTGGGGTCTCTGCCCATTGCATACAGCCCTAACTGGACCAGAGTCTAAATATGCAAACACACACACACACACACACACGCACGCACGCACGCACGCACACACACACACACACACACACACACACACACACACACACACAACAGCTTTCATGACCATTTGTTAATGGACAAATACTCATAACTAGAATATTTATGTTTATCTGCCTCTTACCCCAGCTGGGATGTGATAGTTTTGAATGATTATATCTTCTGTTGTGTATCTTTGCAAGCTCACTGCCACCGGATGTAACCTGTGACGTGAAAATAAAAACACTCCAATAAAAGTGATACAAACTAATGAACTGAGAGACTTGCAAAAGCACATATCATAAAATGTATCTTGTATTATCTTAAACTTCTTGAACATGTGTTTCTTTCACCTCAGTGTTTCCTTCAGAGCACCTTTGACCAAAGGAATCCGCTTCAGCATCTCCAGTATGTCTCCTTGACTTTGAGCCCGAGCTGCAGCCACCTCAGCCCTGAGCTCCTCCTGGAGGTTGGGGTGCCTGGCTAATTCATACAAGGTCCACAGCAGTGTTATAGAAGTCTATAGCACACAAACAGAAGCAGCCTTAAAACTCTGGACAAAAGCCACACAAATTTTTCATACTGCTTGTAATTATATTTTTCGTACTGTATCTACTCCACCAGCCATCAGCTCGGTGACACTGGCTTTGATGTCTTCAATGGACAGCTTGTCCAGCATGAGCAGGCTTGCCAGGACTCCTGGGTATTTCTTTGGAGCGCCTGCATCCTGACGCAACTGCCTGTAGATGTTCTGGATGCAGCGGTCCGCTGATGCATCAAAAGGATATAAATGAAACAAGAAAATGCACCACAGTAAAAACAGAAAATGGATTTTTAAATGTCAGAATTTAAATTTCTACTGATATTTTAAAAATACATAGAAATTTTTATCTTAATTTTTCATTGTGTCCTACCATGGTTGAATATACCATCCCAAGCCTCAACATGGTCCCGCCACACCTTTGATCCAGTCTGCTTTAAGAGTGCAGGAGGTATGTACAGCATGGGCGAGGTAGTCTTGAACATGAGGGTGATGCAGTCAATGAAATGCTGAGAATCTGGGTCGATGTAGTCAAGCATCAAACCCAGACGCTCGCCATACAGCACTGAGCTCACCGCTGTGTGGGACAGAGTGAACACGAGACAAAAACAAGTGATGTGTGTGTGAGAGAGTGTGTGTTTGGGGGGGAGGGGGGTCATTACAATGTAATATAAGGGATGTAAGTGTCGGTCTTACATTCTAATGCATATTTAAAGAGCTCTTGAGAGAGGTCAGTGGTCCACTTGTTCTGGCCACTTCGCTTCATCTTTTTGTGCACTCTGGCCACAAAATCCTGGCCCACTTCATCCAGCAAAGGCACAAAGCTTTCCAGCATCTTCAGGGAAATGATCTCCTTGTTAAGAATCACACGGTTTGATCTCCAGTCTTCTCCATTCCTGTGTGACGATTAGATCTTAATTTAAAACTAATTAGCTCACAAGAAAACATTCAATCCCTACTGAAAATAGTGGTTCTGTCAATGTATCTTAATGCTGGTAGAATAGAATATATGCAGGTGCAAGAGGACAACAGGACATACTTTAACAGAACTCCATATTTGCGATTTCTGTAGTCTCTGTATGCTGTCCATGGTTCAACCTTCAGCCTTTTAGGATAATGGCCCTCTGCTTTGAACAGAATGGCAGCATCCTCTGGGTTGATGATATTCACACTTTCATAATAACCAATTTTTTCTCTGATATACAGAAAACAAGAATGGGTCAGCATGCAGAATGTGCTGAATATTTTGAGAACATTAGACCTTGGATCTATTGACACATTTTGCCTGATGACTAGCCTTGTGCAGTAATTTTATCATTTCATGCAAGACAAATCAAACAGCCTCGACTCCCATACCTGTAAATGGGTCCAAAAGTGTTGAAGTTTTGCACCATGATGCGGTGAAGGTTTCTGAAGCCATCCAACTTCCAGAAATTGTACAAGTTAGCCCACCCATTCTTCCACAATCCAGGAATCTCATTGAAAGGCCTGATAATGTTGCTACTTTCTGAGTATGTGTGTCTGATCATCGGCATACTGCTACTGCAGCGCACACCTGATGTCAGCTTCTCAGTCCAGGACAGCTGCAGCATCACAGGGTTCCGCCAAACACTCCACTTGGCCATCTCAAAAACACAAATGCACAACTCTGCTCTGCCTTCAACAGCTACTTCCACTCTTCCAAGGACATCTGGTGCAAAAGGGGGAGGCAGAAGGCTGGTCTACAGACTCAGCCCCACTTTCTGTACTAATCAAGGCTTTCTAGTTGAACCTCAGAGCTCAGCTGCGTTACTGAATCTTTTATCTGGTTTCATTGTATTTTATAATCATCTCTCAATAGTGTTGCATTAAATGACCTTCAGAAAGCATGTTATCTGTGTAAACAAGCATTTACTTTGAATTGGTGAAAAATGAATGCTACAGAAATTCAGTCAGTGCATACATAAAAAACAGTTAAAATTAAGGATTCAATAAATAGCAGTTCAGATTTTCTATAGCTGATGTTTGTTAAGTAGCTTTATGAGTTCTTCCAGCTTCATGGCTGTTTTAATGTCTCCCTGGACTTTAAGTCTGCCACTTGTATAAGCAGCAATTGGTCGCAGTTCACCCTGAAACATGGCCAGAAGGTCGCAGTCACTCATACTCAGAGTCACATCTGGTTCTCGACACAAGGACCCTTCCCCAGCTGCGCCGCTACCTAAAGCACACAGAAAGTAACAGATAAGTTTCATATTAATGCAGCTGTGTGTTTGATTCTAATTACCATTCACATTTAAATGTTTTTTTTGGGTTTTTTTAATAAACACAGATTTAGCTTGCATTTAGTCCCTGAGTAAAAATTCTATAATCTCACCTTGGCTCAGATCCACATAGTAACTGCGCTGTTGTCCATCTCCTGAGCTGATGTCAAACTGAAAACAGGCTCCAACCTCTCGGACCAAAGATTCAGAGAGCAGCAGCTTGACTTCACTGAGCAGCTCTTCAACACAACCCGGTGTAGCGGCGACAGACTCAGCCGCACTGCTGAACTCATCTGTAAATGTTATGGTGTCCTCTAAAGAAAGAGAAGTAGGCATTACAGCACAAATTATTGTAAAGATGGAAAATAAATTTGTATGCACTCTGCCTTACGGTGTTGAGGCTGTGAACGGGCGCCATGGCTCAGAAAGCGCATGGCCAACTGCTGAATGGGACCAGCAAGGCCTTCAATTCCAGGTACAGAGGGAGGCATAATGAGGGGTCCAGAGAGGCCTTCCTCTGGGGCTTTCAGTAGAGAACCAAGGGTAAGTTCTACCCTATCCACCTCCAGCCCCCAAGGACGAGTCATCTCATTTATGTCCATCTGTAAAGAAGAGGCACCAATGTTAACACGAAGTGATACGGAAAAGAAAGCCAGCAGAAAACAGCTGAAGCGTGATCTCACCCCGAGATATTCCCCTAGTTTCACTCTCTCAGTTTGAATTTCCCTGACAGTCTTTTTGGCCAGGCTGTGGGTCAAAGCCTTCTGTGCCGTCATCCTGGTGGAGGCATTCAGATCCTGTACTGACACCACTGACAAAACAGGGTTCCAGATCCTAAACTGGATGTCTGCTCCCACTGACAACACGCCACCATCCCGAGTATTCACCTACAGTAGCACATGTGAATTAATGTGAATTTACATGGATTCAACTGGCAAGAGAATGAAGAATACATACACATCTCAACTGAATAACATTCACAGATGCTAAGAGCAATAGTTTTAATAATATTAGGATATCTGTAAAGCTCAATTAAAAAATTAATATTGTGCCATCAACCAAGATTTTTAATTGTTTTTTCCTTTCTTTTCTTGTAAGTTTATTAGAGGTAAGAATGAAAGCCTAAGCCATGTAAGAAGAAAGAAATAATGTTAAGCACACACAAAATAATTGTTCAAATTTACTGCATAAATTTAATTACAATATTTTCAAATGGTATATGAAGGCGTGTTTTCATCAGTGCCACACTACAGCATGCCAAGGATGCACATAATAAAACATGTATAACATTGTTTCTTATTTTTCTTCATGTTAAAAAATATTACTGGCCGGCTTTACTAATACTGTAGTAGCATGTCTGGTTGTTTACCTGGCAAGGAGGGATGTTGAAAGCACGGGTGCGCAGATCTACTTTCTGCCACTGATCAATGAGGGGCAGCACAAGGACAATACCGGGGCCTTTTGGAGGACATATTCGACCCAAACGAAATACTACTATCCTCTGGTAGTTCGGCACCGTCTACATAGAAAAATGAATTGGTGACTTTTATTTTTAACGAGTGAGTGTACTGTATATGCTATTGGTACAACTGATAGAAACAATCTTACTTTCAGTACAAACCATCCCGCTATTGGAAAAGTTAAAAAGGTGCAGATGTAAACAAGGCAAATGACAACCAGGTTGCAGATCCACGACAGCCATCCTTGGGAAGTGTCTAAAAGGAAAGAAACCCCAAGGAGAAGTAAAGTTCATTATCAACAGTCAAGTCACTTTAATTACTACAGCACATGTAAAAACACAGGAGTGGACCCAAAACGCTTTCTGGGTGTCTAGTGTACAAAGTGTACTAGTATGTAAAGTATCTGAAATACAGTGACAGATGATCACGGGTCATCTCAGCCTGTAAAAACAGCTTAATGCTCTCCGTAGCTTTAAGACGGCAACATTATAACAGAAAAATATAATAAATAAATAAATAAATGAATGAATGAATAAAATGCAACGATGTGAAATTTTTATCAAAATGTGTCAGAAATCGCCCCAAATTTTAAATTAAATGCAACAAATCATTTCATCATATCCTGCGTATTTATGTTAGCGTCTCTAGTATACTAGGTACACACAAACCAGCTCATGTTAGCTGGTTTCCTACCCGTGAAGTCGTTTTCAGTAACATTGGGGATGTAGTCAAACGAGAGGCCCTTGTGGTAGCTGTCCCGTTTGAAGCTGTCAGAGTCCACAAACAATCCTGGAGTGCTGGAGTCCCTTTGAGGGAGCAGCTGATACGAGTTCTTAAACATTGCTATTTTAAAATCGTTATTTCCCACTTAATGCAACTCCGTACTGTTTATCAGCCACCGATGCCGATGTCAAGGTGCCAAAAAGGTCGTTTTAGGACATTTTTACGTTAGCTCACTATGCTATCTGAGGTACTTTCGTGTTTTGATTGTGGTGTGCTGCTTCTTTCTTTTCTTTAAAGGAAGGTTGGCAAAAGCTTTTAGGCATGTTACCGCCATCCTCTGGACTGGAGCGCGTCCTAAAAATAGGCCAGTATCTAAGCGCAGAGGTTCCCAAAATGTGAGCATGGTGCCCCCTGGTGGCCTGCAAAGATACCCCCCCCACACACACACACACCCCAACACCCCCACCCATACATCCACCCAAGGGTGGTTGAGAACAACAGAGCTTGGGACTTCCAGATACAGAAAAAACTTATACTTTTAACTTATAATTTTTATATATTCATAATTACTATAATTTCTTTTATAATTTATGAACCACTGAAAAGTTTTTTTTTCATTCCTCCATGTTGGATGTGAACATTCTACCATGCTGTCACTGTTAAAATGAACATTCCACCACGTTTCCACTTTAGACGTGAACTCGCTACAATGTTGCCACGGCTGACACGAGCATTCTGCCCGGTTGCCATGGTGAACGTTTTTATCCTTCTCCCGCTTCCGTTTTGTGTAGAGCTTTCTAAATTGCTTCTCCATCTTTAGCAACCTGTCTGACGACCGGTAGATGGTAGCATGATTCAAATGAAAACCGTCGGTGTGTGTGTGTGTGTGTGTGTAGGGGGGACAGGAGGAGGGGAGGTGAAGGAGGACAGGATCGCCTGGTGCCTGTGTTAGTGATCATATGCGCATCTGTTAAATATAGAAAATGCCCACTAGAGAAATAATTTTCCCGCATGG
>VUQK01016528.1:0-10551 GCA_015106715.1 Bujurquina vittata
AGAGTTTAGCAGAAGAGACAGTAAGCAGTGGAGGAACAAGGTAGCCTAGGATCGGACTGCCGGTAGGTGAATGCACACTTACCATTGCCACCATATTTTTAACAGCCTTCAGACCACATGTTAGGAGCAGGGGAGAGAAAACAGGCTATTAATGGCATGCACACAGGCCATTCCAAAAAAAAAAAAGAAAAGAAAAAAAGAGTACAAGGATTCAGAGCAAAAAGAGGATATAGTAACAAGTAACATTAGTGGTTTTAATACATTAAAGAGTTGAAAGCTTGCAGTATACATAGATTAAGTTGAGAGTTTCCACAGTCTGTACACAAATACTTATAGTCTGAGGCAATAAAAACTGCCTATCACCAAGTAATTTGATGCTAATTCACTCTAAGCATGTGACAGGCACGTGTTACACGTAAACAGGGATAAACCTCGTCAGTCTGAGGTTAATTCTCTGGTTTTTTATAAGCTTGGGAGCAAAAGAACAGGACTTTGTACTTGAAGCCCAACTAGTTAGGATTCAATGCAGCATTTCATTGCAGATTAAGCTGCAGCTTGAGTTGCCAGTGCATTAGCTCATATCCAGTCCTGACATTACTAAATTACACGATGATAAATCACTGATATGTTTCTTCCAGCAATGCCCTTATTATATAAAGGTGTGGCAAAATTTCAAAGAAAGTGAAAGGGACTGCTACAGTAGTTTCTAACACTAAATAGCAGGAGTGGTATTTGCCATTTTGAGCCAAAGGCCAGTGGGTATTGTGTGCAAAATACAGCAGCATTTGTTCAGAGATGTAGGGGCCTACCCGGTTGATGAGCTGCTCTCCTGCCTCTGAAGCTGTGATGAGTTTGCACAAAGCCTGGAGAGCTGGTGGTGGCAGACCTAACGGATTGGATCAAAAGAAGTTCTTCATTATTCATACACGAGGCACATTCGTTTAAATAACATAGCACTAAATATAGAGTGATAGATATGAAACAGCAAAAATGCAAAAGACGGTTTAGACACTTGTTAAAATGTTCTGAGATTCTGTCACAGAATGATGTCAGGAAGGTGTGTGGTTCCAAACGCATTTTGCAGTGACCGTTTAACTTCAGCTGGCATTATAATAAGCTATGTTCAGTCACATTTACATTTAGTATATCCTTTTTGGTAAATAATTTCTGTTCTTTGCATTAATATTCTTCATTATCAACATTTTTATGGGTATTTTTTGGTTGTTATTTAAAAAAAAAATCTATTAATAACCAAAATTAAAAAAGAAAAATACACACAGTTAAGCATCCACAGACTCATCTAAACATTACTGAGACAGTCTAGGAATAGTGACAGACTCAGACAGCCTTTGCCTTATAATAACCTACATGTTCTTATACATATACATAAATATATGTAAATACATAGCCTCGGGCACATTGTATACAACTTGTGATGTAGTTTATTTCAAATAGCTACACCATCCACTTACCCAGCAGTGACTGTAAGGTAGTGCTGCACTGCTGAAGCCTGTCTCCTGGGTCAGCAGTGGGAAAGAAGACAGCAGCAGGGATACCGCTGCCTGCGGAGTCGAGACGGAAGCCCACAGCTGTCAGAAGAGCCTGCCAACCAGGGACACCCCCTACTTTGTTCTCCACACTCTGCTGGGATGTATACATGGAATTACGCTGGCCATTCTGTATCCGCTGAAGAGACTTTTCCACCTGCAATGAGCACAGCAAGGCACCATCAATATTTTTGAGCACTGCCGGTTGTGACACTTTGTGTAAGTAAGCAAGTGCGTGTCTCACCAAGTGAAGTAAAACTCTCAGAGCATCACGAGCTCGATCTGGATACTGCAGAATCTCAGCCAAAGCTTGACCAATCAGGGAAGATGGGCTGTTAAGCTTCACATCATTGCCAATCAGCATGTATCCTGGAAAAGAAAAATGCAATAAAAAGAGCTCAGTTTCAGAATTTAATGTTAACTACTTTTTTTAGTTCTAATATAGAAATAATGCATAAAAAAAGAAATAATGCATAAAGGACTGTCATCGCTAACCTGCCCAGTTGGAAGGGTGTGAGTACTGCTTGCTACTCTGGACAGTCTTCATAGCATCTGCCAGGGCTGCGCTAGCTTTGGTCCCATTGAGAAGCGCAGAGTAGAAGGCATGGACAAAAACCTTGGAGGCAGCAACAGGGACAGGCCACAAAGACACAAGTACACACTGAGCCCCGGCAGCCAGGAAGGCTCTGGTCAGTCCCACAACACCATCTGCTGTGACCTTGCTGCTGGACTCCTGGTAGGACCTACAGCCACAAAAAAGGCATAAGGTTCATACATAACAGGATCTGAAAACTGTAAAACTAAAATGTGAAGCATGAAATTTGGTATTCTATACTGTTCTTACCAGGTTCATCATGGTGTACATTTTTATTGAGTATTTTATGACTTTCATGACTGTCAGTTCATTTTTAATTCACATCTGTAGTGTGGTTAGTCTGACGCTATTTTATGACTTTCTTCATAACCAATTCATAGCCCTGAACTGTAAATAATAATAAAAAAATTTAATACAAAACTACGCAAATAAATAAATCACTGTTTACTTTATTCCCTTTGTCAGTCCACCTACCCCAGCACAACCAGCTTAACAGGTAACCTCAGATCCAAAATATCTGCAGCTGTAAGCAGGAACTCCTGAAGGGGTGGGCTGTCACAGATGCTCTCCACATCACTGCTGTCATCCTGCATGTGGAGAGACTCTGGGATGGTGTAGCCACTTCCAGTGGACCCCTTTCTGCCTCGGCCACTGCTGCCTGTTCTGCTCCCTGCACCTCTTCCCACTGTTCCCACTCCCACACTGGCACTTGCTCCCCCAGGCACAGCCTCAGGGTTTGGGGTGAGCACCAGAGCGGCTAATTTCCAAGAAATGTGGGTGGCAAAGTGGGCACATTCAGCTTGTGTTAGAGCACTCATAACCCTCTCCTTGGTGGCAGAAGAGCCAGCAAGAGGTTGACATCCCAGCAGCTCAGCAACCATTAGAGCTTCTTCCTCTGCAGAGGGCATAGGTCCCCACAGCCAGCGGTCCATCACAGGTGAGGGAAGTCTTGGGTTACCCACCACTGCTGCCATTGAGACACCACCACAGGGAGCTGGTCCGGAACGCCGAGAATGAGCCTAAGAGGACATCAGCAAAGTTTACTTTATAGCACAGCAAAGCAGATCTTGAAAATGTGACAATAAAAGTATGTAGCTATGTTTCAGTCTAAATAAGAAGCTGAACCTTTGCACTGGATCCAAGGCCATGGATGGAGGGCACAGCAATTAGGCTGAAACGCTCATACAGGTATTCGTTAGAAGAGCTTCCTTTTAGCAGAGCAAAAGGAATGAGGTACAGTTCTCCCTCCAGCACCATCACTAGTTGCCTGTGTCTGCCAACAGGCCCACTGGAGTGCATCAAGCCCTGTGAGACAAAAGGGTAAGCATGAAAATGCATAAATACAAAAGGAAACTCAATTTGTTCTGCTATTCTATTCCTCGGTAAAGCAAGCTATCTTGTCTTCTCTCTTTCATACATCTGCCTCAACAGACAGCCAACACCCCACAGAGGTAGTACTTACCCCCTCCATAGGTGCGATGAGCAAATCGTAAAGTGCCCGCAGTGGAGGTTTTCCAAGGTTACTGGAGCGACGAGGCAGGGAAGAGTTGCCATCTTTGGCAGGAGACATTGTGTTACTGAACAGGCTGGTCATACTCTGGCAACTCCTGCAGAGACACAGAACAAAGTACCGTAGTTTTCATTTTTGACATCTATACTTTCATGCTGAAGGCTCAAGACAGTTTCAGGCACTTTTTTTGAGTTACAACATAGCTTTTCCCCTTTCAGAACTACAGATTTTGAAGACACTGTATTATTCTTCATGGCAAAAATCTAAAAATTCTTATACTGAAACTAATAAAACTATGGCCAAGGAGACGTTTCAGACTAAACACGCTACATGATAACCTGTTTTAATTTAAAAAGATTTTTGTCTTTGCTCAGAATAAACCAGCTTTAAAATGGTCAAATGACACTCATTCTTAAGGCATTTAGACCATTCTGGTGTGCTTGTTAATTCCAATGAGCAGTTTTTCCTATGTGCTGTGAATGTAGCTGACAAAGTCCATCTCTAACTTAGTGCATAATGTGTCGCAGCACAGAGAGTGATCCAAACGTCACATTCATGGATGCTGTAATGCAGATCGAATTTGACCCAAGTTGCAGGTACAGTAGATGAAGGCACATATAGTACAAATATGGTACTGCATGTCAGTATGTAAAGCACCAATAGATGGCAGTATTGCACTGTTATCTAGAGCTTACAGAACTACAAGCGCACCGATTGGGGTCAGACAGGCAGGATCATCACAGAAGGAGAGCACCAGTCACGCCTTCTTTTCATGGCTTTTTTTCAACAAATCATCAAAATTCAGAATCTTCCATCAACTAGTCGGTTTGTGACTGTCTTCAATGCAACTGTAACTCAAAAGCCCATTAAACAAAACAAAATAAGATAACAGTGCAGTGTGTTTTGAGAGCCTGTCTGCTCTGTGTTGAGACTCAGACTCAGAGATAGCCAGCATAATGAGAACTGTGCTCGTGGTGGCTGAGAAACTAGAAGCCTCTTCCTTTTTCCTAGTAGGGCCAAGCTTTATGGTCACACTTGTCATTACTCCTCCATCTGTTCCACCAGCCAGAATTTCTTCCGGACCCAGCCAACAGACATCTATCCTGCCCTTCTGGTAGCCCCAGGACACTGGCTTCCCTCCAGCCTCCCGACACTCTGTCTCTCTCCCAGGCCTTGGCATAAGGCTCCATGGGAAAGCAAAACAATCGTTTGTTAGCCTGACAAGAAGAATGAAAGAGCAGGCAAGGGATAAGCCAAAAGAAGGTGAGTGTCAAGTGTATAAAGAGAAACGATGAAAAGAAAAGACAGAGCTGTGAGGTTGAAGGTGAAGTCTGCATTCAGTGGCTGCGAGTGAAAGACAGGTCTTTAAGTGGCATCTGAGTGGTAATCAAGGATAAACAAATCATCCTCTATTGCACTTTTAAAGGTACAGAGTATGAAATTTCACCACTAGATGTCAGTAGATTGCAGACTGCAAGTAACTAAATTCTGTTTTCTTACCCCTCCCAATTCAAGTGTTTAATCTCAGCTACGGTGGTCACCTATAGCGAGTGTAGGCTGTCAGTCCACTGTTTAACGCAGCTCTCCATATGTGTCCACTTCTATTTACGGCTGCAAAACTTTGTGAAAGGAATCCAATACGAGTCGATGAGTAGCTGAAGCTCACCTCTGTCTGATGACAGCAATACTAAGGTGAGCTGTTGAGGATATCTGAACTTTTCTGTCTGTAAGCGCTGCTGTTTTTGTCAGCGTTAGCTGCTGTTAGCCGGCATTAGTGAAGTGGGTCATTGTTGGACTCGAAGTGAAAATCAAACTGTTTATCAGAGGGAAAGTGTGATTTTTAGGAACACTCAAGCCTAACATTAGCTGGCATGTTAGCCTATATCAAGCTGCTGTTGTTTAGCCGGCTCGTTGTGAGCTGCCTGGCTATGGGAGGGTCAAGTGTCTAATCTGCTGACAGTAGGCAACAATATCTGGAATAAATGTTTATGCACATTTTTGTGTGTTAGAACCCTGACCTTAGTTCAGGAAATGAGGCTTGAGGTGAGGAGGAAGAGGATGAGGTTTTCCTTTGCATTTCTGCTTCTTTGGTAAAGGGGACCCCTTCTAAGATGATAAAACATGGGTATGATCCTTCATATATTGAGTCTAAAGGTGCAGACACAAATTTGCCTCCACAGTACGTAACCACCTATGATTTTCTTCCTTTCCTGCTTGTGGAATACTATGCATGTGGCTGGTCGCTAGTCGTACACATAAAATGTGAATAGGCAGAATGGCCATCTCGGCTCCCAGCCCTGTGTATTTTTAATGGATTAATTCTAAGTTTATGAGAATGAGAATTTGCTGGAAGACATAATTACACACTAATCAATGTATACTTCGTACCATTGATAAACATTGTGCTTAACTTGGGAGCAAAACAACATTTTTAGAGAAGGCATCCCTTTGGCAGAATTTCACAGAGAACTTTAAGATCATCAAACCGTCTCATCCGATGGTACACTGAAGACTCAAAGAGAAGTCCATTATCACTTTCCCACACTAATCCTTCAAAGCTTCCTATTGAAGACTACATCTTAATGTTAAACCAGAGCAATTCCCACACCTTATAAGTGTGAGTAGTTTCCCTGTACCTATTTTAATTTAAAGGCTATTCAATTGAGTTTTCTCTTTAAATGAATGTATCCTTTCCCTTTGTTATACGTAACTGCTAAAATCATACAGTACTCATACAAATTCATTCTAATAAATATTAATGGCCTAAATCTTAAAATGTAAGGGAAAAAAGCAGGAGAAAGTGAATTCAAAAAGATCCCTTGAACACCACATACATTATCCGACACCAAACCTCAAGATGTATGGAAGACAAAGAGGTTTTCTCACTTTTCTCTTGCTTTGGTATTGTGACAGACGACAGGCTCCTAAGCATGATGAGCTTTATAATTCAGATTTTTTTTTAAAAGGGCCCAAAAGAATGAGGGGATTATTACCGGCAGCCCATTAAAGGAGCTTAATGAGCACCAAGACTCAATTAAAGCTGGAATTACCCTCTCATCAAAGAACAGCTCAACTGTGGACGAGGACAGGGAAATATGACCCAGACACACGTACGCACACACACACACACACACACACACACACACACACGTGCACATTCTATTGGTATACCTTACCAATCAGCACAGTGTAAATGAATACTTTGCACAGTGTCAATAAATAATGCCGTGAACAAGCCAGCGTCCCTTTCACTGAAATCTCATAAATCTGCATAACAAACACAGACATGGCAAACATTTTAAAACCACATTCATCTCAATGTCTGTGCCTGGCAAACAGTCACATGCGCATGTGAGCACACTCACACACACGAGGCTCCATCAGAGTAGACAGTTGATAAGGGCTTTAGCAGCTTGGCTTTACTCAGTCTATTTAATAAGGAGGATTCACATGCTGCCTCTGCACTGGCTAAACAATGGAGAAAAGAGTCCTTTCACAGATGAGCCACAATACCCATGAATCTCCTTACTCGAGCAGAGATTTTTAATCTTCTTTTTTTGTGGAAAAGTGGGTCTAAGGAGCATTTGGTGTTTAAGGCCGCCACTCAGTAAGAGTGCAGGAACATTTAGGTGATGTGCAACAACCCCCTACCTGTTGAACAGGTTGTTTCTGGACACCATGCGAAGGAAGCCCGTTGGATCAGTGACGGAGTTAAGCTTGTTGTTGAGCTCCTCAAATTGTTGATCCAACAAATCTCCTGCCTCACTCTCAGTCTCGCTGCTCGAGCACCCTCTGAAAGAGAGAAAGATGGAGTGAAAGACATCCAAGGCCACAGAAATGTTGCCAAGAAAAAAGCACGCAAGCACAGAAGACAATACACTCTTATATTGTTTCTCTGCGGATAAATCAACTACTCACACACACACGCACGCACACACACTCCTGATCTGCCAAAAAATACACACAATTCAACCCTCACACACTTGGCCTATTTTTTTGTTCCCGGGCTGGATCCAACAGCCTGATTGTAATCCTTTCAATATAACGCCAGTAATGCTGATCCAGTCACGGGGGTGTCAACCACCCCCACCCCATAATCACTAGCTCGCCACCACTCTCTCATCTCGCCCTTCATGCTTGAACCTCTCCTTTGCTATCATGCAACTCTTATAGTATCTCACAGCAGCTGTATGAACTCCTCTGAACCACCATGGCATCTCTGATTTTCTTGTGGATCCTCTACTACAATTTCTGAAACCACAGTCTGTGGCTCATATGAGAGTTACTCTCTGGAAATGTACGTAGTAACAGACCTATTCAGGCCGAGTTTTTAAAAAGACGGAGAGATTAATATGCAGATTTCAGCTGTCACAAAAGCAGTGTCTTCCACTCTCTTTATTACCCTGTCTTCCACACACACATGCTTTTCCACATTTTTCTCCAGCCCATTCATTCTGTATCCACTCATTTCAGCGTGCCGCCTCCCTTTCTCTGCAATTTGGAGACTGAATGGGCTAGTAAGTGGGGCCATATGGTGCCCATCCAGGCGCAGTGGTGTGTATGCAACTTCCCATTGGAGAAGTAAATGAGCTGGTAATAGTGCAGGAGGGCCAGGCTGCTAGGGGTGGAAGAGACTGGCACTGGGTGGAGCAGCTGGTCACTATGGATCAAACTCCAACTAGAGAAACAAGGCAAACGTCAAATACAGTGTAGCTCCGAGGATGTCGAAGGGTGATGTGAACATCTCAGCACATTTTCCACACCCTGCTGTAGAACACATCTGACTACATCCCCTGTTGTGTGTTAGGTTTTTATTCACTACCAGCCTGTGCTTCTTTGACTTTTGCCTCACTGATTTTAGCGCCTCATCTCAACCTTCCTCCCATTCTTCCTTAAAGTCACAGTAACCACCCCTTTGTCTCCTCCTTTGGTTCCCAGGTTGGCTGTTTGTTAGGTGAATTCAACACCTCTAGCTATCTGAAGAGCCATTATTCCGTCTCATTTATTCCCACTGGGGGAGAGAGCGGAGTACTTTAAGCAGGTAGTGGATGTCTGTCATCACAGGGTGCAATGGGGCAGCATCCCACTCGTTTACACACAGACTCATGATAAAACAACCCTTCTTCAGCTACCGCTGAGGATGAACGTGTCACATTTTGGTTTGACTTTTGACATTTCTAATTTTGGTTTTGGCTGCATTTCTTTTTGGAAGTCATGGTGTTTTTAGAGATCCTCCAGAAGATAAGTTAAAGGGGGACCTTTCTAAGAAGAATGTTAATCGGTGTGGTCCATGCTGGCTTTATTTCAAGCTACTTGTGCCACTTCAGTTCCATTACTTCCAAGATACTGCATGAAGTAAGAAAAAATATTACAGCTTAAACATGGGCCAAACATTTTATTGCTAAGCAAGGCAAAACAGTGTGATGAGCAAATAATGTGTTAATAAAAATAATGTGTTTCTCTCTGAAAGCAGTGCTGCGATTCAGATAAATGAGAGGCAGCTGAAGGAGAGTGAAAATGGGTTTGATGTAAGGGCAAACTCTTCTGATAAACATTGCTGGTGGGGGGGGGGGGCTGTGTGTGGTTCTGGGGACTGAATCTCAGGTGGAGAGCAGGACTTATTACAAACAAGTCCACCGTATGAACCTGAAATATATGTTTAACAGCTGACCTGCATCATGGGTAGACATTATTTACCACCAGTTCCCGAGCCATCTGTGTGTTAATGAAGTTAATGATATTGTGCCACGTGTGTGATGCTTTAGGTACTTATTAAAGTCACTATTAAATATTGTAACATTCACACATTAATCTAATATGCAAACACAGTCCCATTAATAGCTTCATTTTCACAGATGTTTCAATAAGGTATGTAATAGCTGAGAAAACATGCATTAAATGACTTAAAGGTCGAAACACTGATGAGCTGCCTATAAAAGAAGACACATCCGGATGGTCTCTTCTTCAGTTTAGTCTAATAATACCAGTATTATTGAGGATTAGAAATATGGGGGATCTGCTCTAATCATGCAGGATGAGGACTGAATGAAGAGCTACAGGACAGAGCTACTGGACTCAGAGCTTTGAGCCTTTCACCCATGCCAATTATGCACTTGTTCTGAGAAGTTCTCCCGCTCTCATTCCAAATAAATTAATGCTCCTACCAGCAACTATCACAACAACATCATTTTCTGCATTTCATGTAGCACAATTTGCAGTAAATAGACTTGGTAATATTTTGCTCTCTGAAAGGGAAACTGTAACAAATATATGTGCAATGAAGCCAGCTTCAAGAATATTCCCTGTCCACACCTTTCAATCACAAAACTGACACTGCGCTTCTTTCGTTAATCCTGACAACAGCTTCTTAATGCCAAAAGAGGGTTTTGCACTAGTGCAAACTGTTGTATCTGGTGACTTGTGTATGCTAAAACATAATCAACAAAGTGACTTATTTAAGGGAGAAAAGGAAGTGACATAGCTAATGAGCTAACTAAATAGAGTTTTCATTTCACTGTTACAGCTCACCTGCTGTAATAAGACTCTACTCCCAGAGCCTCACGGGCACTGGCGATGTGCTGCTCCAGCGAGGAGCCACTGATCACTCCACTGACGCTCCCCTCTTGGAACTCCGATCCCCCTTCGGCTACTCCCTCGCCCAGGTACACCTCATGAAACTTCAGGATGCCTGTGGAGAGAGAGCGCGAGAGAGAGAGAGAGAGAGAGAGAAGGGAGGGCAAATGTGACTGGCTGCTTTTAGGTGGTTATGAAGTGTAATGACAAAAAAATGAAAACGACTATTTTCCACTCTCTTTTTTTTTAATATGTTTCTATTACTCGCTCTCGACGGTGGCAATATTGGATTATTTCAACTGATAGCCGTTAGCGAGGCCACACGC
>VUQK01016533.1:0-12278 GCA_015106715.1 Bujurquina vittata
TAACAAATATCTATGCATTAGTAACTATGCATTGGTAACATTTATGTGTGCATTGGTAACAATTATTTATGCATTTGTAATAATTATACATGCATTGGTAACATTTATCTATGCACTGGTAACATTTATGTGTCCATTGGTAACAACAATCTATTCATTTGTAACAATTATCTGTGCACTGGTAACAATTATTTATACATTGGTAACATTTATCTGTACACGGTAACAATTATCTGTGCATTGGTAACTATGCATTGGTAACATTTATCTGTGCTCAAGCCAGTTTGTCCACATGTTACGATTATAAAACGTGTACATATGTAAATTATACGTGCAACAATATAGGTCAGGGATCCGCAAATCCAGGCCTCGAGGTTCTGCAGGTTTTAGATGTGTCCCTGATCCAACACACCTGAATCAAATGCCTCAATTACCTCCTCAGTATGCATTCAGGTTCTCCAGAGTCCTGCTAATGACTTCTATATTTGACTCAGGAGTGTTGAAGCAGAGACACATCTAAAACCTGCAGGATGCTGGGCCTTGAGGCCTGGATTTGAGGATCCCTAATATAGGCGTCCACAACACCATTTTTCCAAGAAACATTTGAAAAAGAAGAAAGTAAAAGAGCAAACAGCTTTTTTTATGCTTTGCTCAGAGTATTTATGGATCTGTCAGGGTTTCCTATGTGTTCCCCCAATAGTAAACTCATTCCTATGCCGCTGCTTTGAGGACCTCCTTAATCCATCTGACATGCTTTCTGTAGTGGAAGCAGAGTCTGGGACAAGGGAGACAACTTGCCCATTACTGGGAAAGATGTATTTTATACAACAGATTCATTGCAACATCCCTTTTTCTATTTGATTCTATACCTTTTATGCAGCTATCATTCACTAGAAGGCATTCAAAGCTGAAGAACCTGATATCGGTTTGTTCACGTTTGCATGCATACATTGGTAGCTCACTGATGCTGTCACTATCTGATTTTGAGTGTGCATGTAACAAAGAATTGATGTCCTTCACAGAGATTTCTGATTGGCAAAACCTTTTAAATTTCACAGTATTTTCTCAAAATTTCAACTTTTGAGTTATGGATGGCCTTTTTTCAGTGGTGGAAACAAGCTTCCATATTAAGCTGATCTGTTATGAAAAAATCTTGTTTGAGAGGGGACATAGTGATGAAGCAGCACATAAGGTTTTTCACACCGTTTGTCCGACAGTGTTAAATTATCATTTCAGTTATATTTAGATAAACACTGTCGATGTCTTTAAAACTTATTAGGTATCAAATGAGTGCATATGTAGTAATATGAACAACATCCCAAATATGGAGTGCAGACCAAGCATTGTGAAGTGTGGGGAGGGGGTGGCGTTGATTTTAGACTTCTGCACACATGAGTCAATACAAAGATTGCATGTCTTTATTTTAGACTGGACTATTTTCAACTGGGGGACCCTTTCTGTATGTATCCAAGCAGCCCACTAGCTTGGAAACAGCAAGGCATTTGTGTGGGCAGCACTAATTAGTCTATTTGCAGCTTGGCCACCATGGATGAGGAAAAGTAAAGACTGACTGAAGGAACACATCAGAGTGAAATGTTTGGTTAAAGCAGTCTGATTTTTGATGTATAAGTTCTGACTGCTTCAAATGTAAAACTAAGATTCTAACTTCACTATAGGTCAAACTGAAGATAAAAAAATATTGATCTGCTGGAAAATTCAGCATAGACCATAAAATATTTAACCACTGATAGCAGGACTGTATCACTACTATCTCTGGCTATGTCCTGAAGACTCTCAAAATTAGAAAGAGAAAGCAGACAAAGAGGGTGTCGAGCACAAGTGCTGGCAGGAGCAGAATGAGCAGTATGGACAGGATAGGCTATAAGAAAATAATGAGAAGCTGGTCTGTAAGGGAGAGCCACATCTCGCAAATTTACCTTATATAATACAAACAAAACGGAAGGTTTACCCAGGATTAGCAATGGCCTAAAAGTCAATATTGTATGTAATATGGTATGACTACCTTTATTCTTCAACACTGCCTGAAGTGTTAGTCTTCAAAAATAGTTCTCCAACTTTCTTGAAGGACATTTAAAGCTCTCCTTTAGATGTTCGCTGCCTTTTGTTCCATTCCCTCTCAGGATGATCACACGGTGCTTCAATAATATTGAGGCCCAAGCTCTGAAGAGGCCAGTCAGTTACTGATAGTGCTCCATTGTGTGTATTTCTATCCAGGTATTCTTCTAATGTATTGGCATATTGCTTTCTTATCACCATAAATTTTGACAAAATCACCAACACCACTGAAATATATACCCAAACCATGACAGAACCTCCACCATGTTTTACCTCTGGCTGTAGGCACTAACTGTTGTGTATCTCCCTTCTGACTAATTGCCTTTTCAATATTTGGCTAGAGACTGGCCAGGTGAAGAAGAGAAGTTGTAGGCATCCATTTGCAGTGAAGGGGCATTTAAATTGATGCCTACACCTTCAGACTCAAGATTAGACATGAAACTTTCAACAACAGCTGCTTATAAGCTAATATTTTGCCAGTTAACCTAAAAATCACAGTGGATTTAAAATGAATCAAAAAGCAGGCAATGCCCAAAGAAAAACTTTGAAAGACCAGAAGAGCACGATAATGCACGGATTGAACTGAGTGACAAGCCTTGTTTATTTGCAAGATGTTTTTAAAGCATATTTTATGTCCTTTCATTTATACGCTATCTTTGAGCAGGTCTTCTCTGTGTCCCTTTCTAACTACTCTCAGTTCAGCAAACTTGGAACAGATGTTGTGCAGGTGTTTTGCAGCTTCTATATGAGACAAATAATCAGCACTCATGGCTATACTATTGCGTTGCAGACCTGCATATGGAAGAAAACACAGCAGGAGCTTTACATTAGTGCTGCAAAATTGCTATGTGCAGTTATTAATTCTGTGCTGTATAGTGAAGGTGTGAAGAGGCATCTTTCAATTTATATAGCTACACTGAGCTGGTAAAAACTGCAAAATGCTTTCTGTTCAACTTCTCTGCATATACTGTATTTGCATCATGGTATATACTCTCTATGATTTATATAATACCCTGTATACAGTATTGTATTGTGTATTATAGTGTGGGCCTGAAATAAGAATTGTTAGAGATCACAAGGTTGAGAAGGTCAACATTGAGTCAATAGGAAAGGGAAGCTAACACAGTTGAAAATAGGATTAGGCTGGAATTTTCTTACTTTCAGATAATCAGTACATCGTTCCATCTTTATGCATTTATCTTTTTTGTGACACATACAGTAATTAAAAATGCATAATTTGTAACTATTGTATCGTGGGGGCACTGCAGTTTAGACTAAGTAAATTCCAAATGCAGTGAGAAATTTCTGTTTGAATTGCTGGACAAACACAAAGCAAAGCTTGAGCTGTAAATGTAAAATACATTTCCGGACATTACAGATCCCATGTTGTTTTGAGCAGTGGAGTGTGTGTGGGCATCTCTTTTGGCTCAGCGGCTTCTTCTCATGCTGAGAAGCAAGCACAGACAGCCCATCAGCCTAACTGGGAAACTGGATCAACACCTAAACATTTTCTGTAAGTCTGGTGTTAAGTATTTTACCCCTCCGGATCTCCAGTGTAAACTATTTTCTCATGGTAGCGTTTTCTCATCATTATCCCAGCACTTTGTTCAGAGCTGCACCTCTGTTCCCAGGCCGGTCAGCTTATGGTTCACCGTTGCCCATGTCTCTATTGATGATGCCCTGTGAGCTCACAAGGGCCTGTGAACAGACGGTCTCCCAGCCCAAGTGGATAGGACTGTCCTCTGGGAAACATGGGACTATTACTAAGCTGTTGTTCAGCTTTTGTAAGTGAGTGAAGAGAAAGACAGAAATCCTTTGACAGAAGATGTCCCTGTGAGGAGGAAAAAGGGGATTCTACCAGTTTGGCATTCCAGTTGTAACCTTGCATGATTAATATCACTGACTGGATTGTTAAATGGCCAAATAGTTTTTGGACAGCAACAGTAATAGAAAGACAAACGAAGAAGATGCTATACTGAATAGGAAGGTCTTTGCTACAAGATTATATTAGGTGGAATGACAGCAGCCAGCTGGGAAACAAAACTCAGGTCATTTGCATCCATGTGGGATGATTGCAACATTTTTGCCAATTTCATTGTGTGAATAAACTTAACAATAACAGTTTATTTTCCAGTTTTGGAACTTATTATAAGCTGCTGGTGAAAAGTCAGAATGGAAGTAATTGATTTGGGAAATGATCTGTTTGTGGTTGTGAAAATGATGCTTTCCCGGCACAGATTTATTCTGCTGTGTGCTTCGTGAAGCGAACATAAGGCGCTTTTTCCAATTAAACTGATTCTGTCTGTAGAATAAATGTGCATATGGATAAAAAAGTGTTTTACACCATTAGAAGGAATAAGAATAATCAATTTTGCAAGCTTTACCACACAAACCTTTCCTTTAATAAAAATGTCACAATTTT
Organism: Bujurquina vittata; assembly: GCA_015106715.1. NCBI lineage: Eukaryota > Metazoa > Chordata > Actinopteri > Cichliformes > Cichlidae > Bujurquina > Bujurquina vittata. Next base: position 4,499 of record VUQK01016533.1, read on the forward strand.
TCTCTTTCAATAAAGTATGTACATCTCTATAGTCATATGAATTGTTATAATAATTCAGAAAATTACAACATATATACATAACAATTGGAACAGTCCAAACCATTAACAGTCAGAGACTCAGCTGAATGGTTGTCTTGTCATTTTCAAGTGCGTAACCTCAGGCTGAGGGACCTGAACACTGAAGTCTTCAGATGAAAGGGTGATGCATCAGCACATCTAATGTGTTAGCACCCCCTTCAGTTAGAGCACTGTGTTGTCCAGTGTTGCTTCTGCATTTAAGTAGGAAAATGCCCTTGTGCATTAAAAACGATTAGGCAGAATGAATGCACTAAAATACAGACTAAATAAGGAAGAGGACTGTGAGCTGTTTATTTCATATTGCTCTCGATCCAGTCTTTGAAGTTGGCTACACGCGTGTAGACTGTGTAGAGGTCAGGATCACACTCCCCTTGGTCATAGCCAAAGCTCACCAGTCCCAGAAGTCTCCACAGCCCTTTGCTCTCCCCTTTCACCTGTGCAGAACCAAAAGGTGGCTTTTGATTATCATTGGCTTGATTCTCGGAGAGGGCAGGCAGGACAAGAATTCCCCCAGTGTCAGAGGGACATATGTTTGATGGTCCATAGTCAGGCTTTTGGCTGGCACAAAGCATGTTGTCTGTAACACTGACTGGCACCCCATTACGAGCATACTGCTGCTCACATGGGACTACATCAGCAAGGTGAACGAGCCCAACCCTCGCTTTCTCACCAGGGCCTAAATTTGACTCGGGCAGGGGAGACCAGCCTGTCACAAGCCCTTGAGCAGAGGTCACATCTTCTTCCTGGTTTTCGGACAGGCAGAGAGGCAGGACTTTTTCTCCAATCCTCGCTTTGTCCAGTAATTTGATCACAGCAATGTCAGAGTCAAGAGTATTGGGGTCATAGTTTGGATGAATTGCAACAGAGGCCACCTGAAAGAGGAAAAAAACAGGCTTACGCTGCAGGCTTTGTTAAAAAGAATTGTCTTAATAACAAGACTTCCAACAGCTTACCCGCAGTTGTTGAAGACCTTTGCTTTCTCTGTGATCATCACGATAGTGCTTCCCCACCACCACCTTTATTGTGGCTGTGTCCACAGGAAAAACCTTGCCCAGGTCTGTCACACAGTGCGCTGCTACCACCAGACTCCTTTGGTTCACCAGAGCTGCACTGCAGACCAGCTGCCAGTCAAAAGCCTGATTGTGCTTGCCAGTTCCTGCTCCACCATCCTTCAGGGACCCTGCCTGGCTGTCTGCCTTTGTCACCTTGGTCTCTGTACCCTTGGTGGAGCGGCGGTAGATGGCAGCCAGCCAAGGCCAGTGAGCCTCTTCTGGCCTCTCTGGGTCAAAGGTTGGATGCTTCCCACACACTGCCAAAGAGAATGAGAGGTGTGACTATAATCAAGGGGACAGCAGGAAGCACAAGACAGGAAAAATCGAATTTTCACTGAGGTTAAGTCAACATTTGAGCTGTGGCACTGCTTTTCTTGAAACCCTTTTTGGACAGAGTTTGCAAAAATGCTCAGTAGTAGCATTGATGGGGCAGAATATTAAATACTTAAAGGCTGCACAGCCGTGTGAAATGTGACTCCCTGACTGAAGAAGGGAGAAAGTCGAATCTATACTGCATGCACACAGTTTGCACATAACGTTCCTGTTCCATATATATCACAAAATGAAAGTCACTTGAAAATTAAGGCCCATTGTCATCAGCCAAAGAATTACAAAATCAGACCAAACACAGATTTTATTGAAGAGCTTTAAGCTGCTGATTTTCTTTCTTTGCCCAATAGTCAGCACACTATAAAAACATCAATCTTCCTCCATTATTTGTTGTCAGTGTACAGCCATATTTTATTAATATTAAACAAATTTTTATTTTTTTCATAAAGGAAGGTCAATTTTGTGATTTTTACAAATCTCCTTTCACAGAGAAGAAAGACAACTGAAGAGTGAAGAAAATAAAGAGTGATTATTGCTGTATAGTCTTATAATAAGATGCTTCTATGGGTATATATTTGGCATTATTTAATTAAATCTAGACATGTTAAAAACTTTAATAACAGGTGATATATGAATGGATTAAAAATGAATGGCTTTACACGGCAACGAGTCATCTTCACGCTTTTTTCACTGGAGAAAAAAATAACATCCAAACAGCAGCGTTACATTCACCGTGTTTTAACTTTGCTACAGCAGCATTTACATCTGGCATCCTTCAATGAAAATTCAGATATTTTAAACTCTCATTGGCCCGATGTCACAGTGCCCCTATTAGCTCCTCATAAAACAATAATTGTTCCTTTATTTATATAATCACAATTAAGGAAAAGTAATTATGATTTTCTTGACAGTTACTGCTTAGTGTCTTAGGAAGGCTCCACTGTGTGGGGGAAAAGGCTCACACACACACACACACACACACACACACACACACACACACACACACAAAATGCTTATTAGAGATAGTGACGAGGTTGTGTCAGCAATTAGGCAGAAATGCCTTTAAAAAGTGCTGTTGTATATGCCCATCAAGTATTCCTTCATTATATAAATGTCTAAGTGACCACATCATCATTTTTAATTCCGTCTGCGCAGGATTGTCATGTGGGTGTAAAGCGATGTATTCAAATGTCTGAAAAGCAGTGGTCCTCTGCTGCCCTCACCTGGCGAACAGGAGACATGTCGCCCGCTCCATTTCCCTGTCTTCAAGCAGGTCCGACGGGAACTGCCGAAGTGGTGGTAGAACAGAGACGCACACTCATATTCTATACGCGTGTAAAGATGGTGGAACCCCTGGGGCAACTGGGGAAGCAGTAGGGGGGCTTTAGTGGGGCTGTGTGACTGGAAGTCCTGGCCCAGGTCAGAGGAGTAGAGCTTGTGCACAGGTGTCTTTCTGAGGGGGAAAGATGTGCAAAAGGCATGTAGTAAATGCACTGTATGAACTTTGAGTTATTAAAATAACATTCTCCAGACCCTAAATACCACAGTATCCTTATCATACTTTATATGACATAATGCATTGATTATCATACCTGGATGGCACCTGAGGGGGCAGAACTTTTTGTTTCACCAGCTCTGACACTCTGGGCTCTCGACATGCTGCAAATAAATAAGGACAACTTTTGAGTTGAAAATGATCCATGGAACGCTGTATAGAATAGCCTTGGCTATGACTCTATTTCTTTAATTTATTCATTAAAGCTGTGCCAGTGGATCGTTCCTCCACTTACCTCTTGGCAAAGACCTACAGAGCATCCAGGCCAAAATCCATTAAGAACTAATTAATATTTACAGCTCCAGACCTGATGGATTATTTTCTTGCCAGAATCATTTGATTAATAACATTTAGCATCAGTGTTTATTCAGCATTTTGGAACTATTGACTTACAAGGCTGTATATCTACAAGTTTAATACACTGATATAATGTCCACAACCATTTATTAATTGTTCATTTTGTTATAAAACACTATAGTGCCCAGTTTTGCGTGAAAGTGCTTTAGTCTTTACACCATATTTGAAACCTATTGAGCAATCCAGTAACAATTAGTAAAAAAAAAGAGAAGAAAATGATGCTCTGTGTGTATGTGTGTGTGTGTATGTGTGTGTGTGCTTAAAGAAATAAAAAAATCTGAAAATACTAATAATTGATGAAATAAATAGAAAATGACAGAACAGGTGACAGTACCTCTGACACAGAGGGGCTGTTTGCCACTCCACGTGCCATCTGGCTGGCATGTGCGTCGGGGATCACCGCTGAGAGCGTAAGAGTGGTTACACAGGAACTCCACGGTTTCAGGCTCCAAGCCTGGCACCACCTGCTGGTAGCCATGAAAGAGGCGAGGCAGAGGTGGGCAGCTTTTCTCTGAAGAACAGAGAGCGGGTGAGAGAAAAGGCCAAATAAAAGCCGATAATTGGCAAATTTTTATTTTTGTCAGTGATTCTCTTACCGGTGAAGCTTTGGTTGCTTTCTCTCTCCTTTTCTTTCTCTTTCTCCTTCCTCTCGCTTTCCACCTCCTCCTCCGTTTTCTCGGTTGAATCCTTTTCATCCTTTTTAGTTTCCGTTGGTTTCCCACTTTCTGCTCTGTACAGGGTAATGTTGAGGCGAGTGGGAACTATTTTCCTCCCTGGCAGCAGAGATCCTATGGTATTATTTTCTTTATCGGCGCTCTTGGTATCATGCGTAACAGTGTTGTTCTTTGTGATTTCCTCTTCAAATATCTCTACTGCGTTTTCACCCTCAGATATGACCGTCCTCAGCTTGGTGTCATTGGGGCCCACTTTGTCCGGATCTCTTTTCCCATTCACCTGCTTCTCTTTTCTTTCACTCTCTTCCTGTCCTTTGTCTTTTGTCACGGTTATTTCTGTGACATCTGTCTTTCCTTTGTCAAAGTTTGTGTCTGAACTGTCTTCTGTTTCCTCAGGTTGTTTCGGTTCTTTCTTTTCATCTGGGTTCAGGCTGTTATCCGGGCCTTTGCTAGTCACTTTATTTTCACCACCTCCAGAAGGCTTCTCTGGGCCAGCGTTCCTCTCTTCTAGCTCTCCTTCATTCCCACCCTCAGACACAGTTTTCTCTGGAATGGTCCCAGTATATTTATCTTCCCTGTCGACCGCTGTTGTGTTCTCCTGCCCAGTGTTTATATCTTTTCCGGCAACACTTTCTTTTTCTTGAGGTGCGTTTTCTTCTTTCGCTTTAGTCTTACTGATATCTTTGTTGCTGTATTTTTCTATTTCTATCTCTTTGACTTTTTCCTTTTCTGCTTCAGTAAGAGTGTTATTCACTGCGAACAAAAGAAAAACATTAAAAGATCATTAATCAGTTATCTTTTAGCAGGTGATTGAAAATTGTTGGCTTGTACACGCGTTAGCTCTGGACACTGAGTCATTTTCTCTGATCTATGAAGAAGTTACAAGAAAAAAAACAAAAACAAAATGATTTATCCATTTCATCTTCAGTGCCCATTTATTAAGTCATATTTTCCAACCTTTAATGCAAACAGGAGCAGTCCCACTCCAGGTGTTATTGGGGAGGCAGGTTCGCTGAGAGCCCCCGCTGAGTTCATAGGGCTGGTGGCACAAGTACTGTAGAGCAATGAGAACGTCATTGGGTCCATAAACCAAGAAGTGGTCCCCATTGGCAGGCCTTGGTGGCAAAGAACAAACTCTTTCCACTGGAACTGAAGAATAGGAAAATAAAAATACATATATATTCCCCCACACATGTCTGCCTTTCACAGATGTAAGCAAACTATTTGTATCCTTATCCTACCACAATCTGGAGCAGGCACACTCCACGTTCCGTCACTCAAGCAGATGGCAGTACGAAACCCCTTCAGCTCAAACCCAGGGTCACAACGGAAAGTGATGCGGGCACCAGAATGATGAAACAGACCCTCTGTAGAGCCATGGGTGGGCACCGGAGGCCTGCGGCAACCCACCACTGAGGAGAAACACAGACATGCAGGGTTTATTTATGGACACGTGAAGTTTCTCTTTTTTCCTGACTAAATGTCCATTCATCAGCGTATAATGTACTTGAGAGGCATCTCTAGCGTATTTTAACAACCATTTTTTTCTGCTGTAAAAGACCACACAAAGAGTTTCAGCAAGTTCACTGCCTTCTGATATTTATAGGTCAGACAGGTAGTCCATAAACAAGAGACTCAATTTGTCTAATGCGAAAAGTTCCCGAGATTTAAAAGCATGACCTGCTACTGCAGAGATTCATTAATGAACAATTTCACCCATCATGGTGAAGTGTGAACAGTTCACAGCAAGACTTTAACACATGGCTTGTAAATGAGGAAGAAATAGATGCAATAAAAGCGCTTTAGTCAAAATGTTAAATTTTCCACTGTTGTAAAAGCGGACTTTATGAAGTGGGATAGTAGAGACTGGAAATGTGTTTATGGAACACTGTGTGCAACTGTCCTGTATCAGAACCTACTGCAACATAAAACCATTTGGGGAAACTTCTGCTTTTTGTGATACACCGTACTACCTCATCTATTATTAAGAGCAGCTGCAAATATGTGCACAAATGTTGTGATAAAGGCCCGCAAATGAGTTCAAAAAACACGTGTTAACACAACAGTTATCATATCTGTATGACACAAGCTCTCAGGAGATTTGCTATGTTGACTTTAAGCGGGATCTGAGCCACAAAATGCACTGTTTGTGGTTTTATTGCTCCAAACCAAAGAACCCTCCCTATAATCTTTTTAACTTATGGCATTTCCAAGCTTCAGCCCCTTAGGGGATGAAGAATGCTCTTGGTCAACCAAAAGTAGAGAAGTAAACTGTGGCTGACCTTTGAGTATGCATAAACAAAACCATGAAGCACCCAGAGGTGCCGCGTGCATTGTTGTTTTCCTTCTGTGAAATGATTTTGTGAGCAATTGTGGGCACAGACAAATTGAAGCGAATGCAGAGTCATCGGGGTGGAATGCTAACATATTGCACATCACAACATGTACATCCATTTCTTTCCCTTAGTTCTCTGGAAACTGAGTTAAATACCACATACTGATGCTGATTGGTCTCAAAGATAAATTAAACTTTGCCCCGGGGAGAAAATTAAAAGAAGGAAAAACATTTCCCGCCACAAGTTTCTGTGATTATGTGTCACATTTTCACATCCCAAATGAGTTTTAGCTTAGGCTTTTGACAGACGACAGGGCGGTTATTGGACGCATAAAATATGGCTAAAGTCAGACTCATATTTGAAATTCTCCAGCTGACTCTCCGGCAGAAACACAAACTACATTATCTCTGCAAAATGTAAGACATTCACGTTGCTCCAGCTCTTTTCCATTAAAATTAACAGCTGATGATTCCTCGTGAGAATGCAGATGAAGGCACACAGTGTGGAATGAAAGTTCCATTTTTTTTTAATGGGTGTCTCCTCCAATGGAAAATACTGGCTCTAGTTATATAAGTCAAATTGTTTCACCATTAGTTTTATGGACTTGAATGTAGCCCTGAAAAACAACACCACAAGAAAAAATGTGGAGTTCACCAAGTCTGTTTTTCCAGCATCTTAAGAGAGGTGCACCGGATGCAAAAACTCACCAGATATCCATAAGTAAAAGACCTTGTAGGGCAAAGTGACTTAAACCAGGCCCTAGGGGAGCAGTACCCCCGGACCACACAAATATTTAAGGTGGTATAAAGTGGCAATATGGCACCCAAAGGGTCTTGCTGATTACCATTCTAGAAAATATAGTCTGTATTTCTTCTCCTTTTTCACTTCCTCTCACTACCCTCTTTCTCAGTTATTCCCTTGCCATTTTACTTATGTATCTGTCAACAGACAAATATTGTTAAATTCATGCAAAGCCCCCCTCCAAATACAGTTAAGTGGCCATTAGGGTTTGCAGTCCTCTCCAATGAAACTTGAAATCAACGCAGACAAACACAGACAGTACTGACCATATAACTGTGGCAGGCAGCTGGCTTGGTCTCAGTCCAGACCACAAACCTCTCCCTTGTGAAAATGAATCACTGCCTGCCTCGGGGCAGCAACAACAGTAAAAAGGCTTTGGGGAAGAAATCAATTCTTCATAAATTTGTTGTAACTAGGCGTGTCTCATTTCAGATGAAAATTACTGAAATAATTCAGGGATTTTGTAAACCTCAGTACATTATGAAACGTCTTTCCGATGCCTCATGAGATGGAATATTAGACTGCTTTATTCTTCCCAGTAATTAACTGGGGTTTTTTTTTTTTTTTTTTTTCCCACTTTTTATTTTTCTTTTTTTA
>VUQK01016533.1:21747-35341 GCA_015106715.1 Bujurquina vittata
TATTTTTATTTTATTTATAAATAAAAATAAAAAGGGATTTTTTTTTTTTTTTTTTTTTTTTTTTTTTTTTTACCATTGCTTACCTAATGTAATTTCACCTTCCTTGACGAGCCCCACCCCTTTAATTATTTTTATCCTGACAGCTATGAAGGCATGCCGATGCAATTCAGTTGTCAGGCAACCACTACCGCACGCTTAATCGTTGTATGATACGTGCACAAAAGGTTGAGTCCTTTTCAAAGCTCCCAAAACCCCATCTCAGCCTGAACAAGAACCATTAAATAGATGACAGCGGTCGGCATTGTATACTTGCCTGTGAGAGGTGGACATTCTCCTTTTACTAAAATTTATTTTACTAAAATACACCTCCTTGGGGTAGTTCTGCTGTTGTTTGACTTCTTCCAGTGTGACATAATTGGTTGCAACACGAGGTGTTAATACTGTTATTAGCTGCGCTGAAATGGTAAGCATTCTATAATGTAGGTCAAACATGAGTCTGAGGTGTGCACATTTGTTTTAAGCATATAACTCCAAAACTTGAGTCTGACATAAACCACTAAATTTCCAAAACCAGGGGCCAATAGTTTTTATCATGTGTAACTGTAAGTATCTGCCAAGACTTTTTTTCCCCTCTCCACTCTAATGGGATATTTACAACTGCTTGCTTTAGCCATTGTCTCCTACTGTCCAGTACCCAGAAGCTGCTAAACCTTATTTTAGGTTTTAGCTTAACAAACTGTGAGGGGAGTGTGTTAGGAGTTTAGTAGGCAGAAGATCCTAAACAGGAAGCCTCACACAATTCAGAAATCCTCAGTGGGGAGACTAAAACATGCAAAAATGGAAATACACACAGGCACACTCACGCACACATGTGACTGTGAGTGTAAACAATCCACAAAAATAGGATTTGCATGCAAAACCCTTTGCCCTGCTTGCCTGAAAATGGAAACTATTTTAGGTTGCTCAATAGAAAACATCTATCATCAGCTGATTATACGTGATTATATAACGAGCTGTGCTGACAGTGACTCAGCTGACTGACAACAACACAAGTAGGTAAATCAGCCGGTGGAAACTCTTTTAATCAGTCTAGCCGAACAGAGCTGCACTCTGCCAAGCCCTTTGCCACATTTACCAACATTACAAATTGAAGGGAGTATTTTACTGCACGAGAATCTTGCAAACAAGAATCAAACAGAGGGCAGAGGTTTGGTTTCGGAGCCTTGGAGACGGTGTATGGTACACACATTACTCCAGTCGGCGTGATTGTCTCAAACATGACTCACGTCTTCCTGCAGCACTTCAAGGGTAAACAGGCAGAGTAAATCTCGGTCCCTAGGAGAACTCCCTCACATCACGTGTAAACTCTTTAAAGAGAGGCTCTTGCACAAAGGAGAATGTATGCCAAGATTCAAGTGCTCTATTAGGACTGAAACAGCCTCAATTCACCACTAGGAATATGTGGCAACATGTAACTCTTATGTTGCTTTTTTTTAATTTAGGAACAAAACAACTACAGTGGAAAATAAAGGCCCCCAGAACCCTTTTTAATGAGACAGTAAACAAAGCCACACAGGACAATCCCTTCCCTGGTATTTCAGAACAAGAATTTTAAAGACAAACATTGCACAAACTTGTCAGTTGTTTTTTTTTTGTTTGCTGCCTGTGTAAAAAAAGAAGAAGAAAAGAAAAGAAAAAAGGATTATGCATCACTGCATCTCTCTGTGACCGTTCTTTTACAAATGTTGCTGAGTGCCGCTGCACTCGTACGGGGTAGAAAGGAAGAGGGGATGGCAAGAGTGCTGATGCCGGCTTTTTGAGAACAAAGAGCCAAGAGGCTGTGCCAAACATGGAGATAGGAGAGAGTAAAAAGAGAGTTGAAGGTAAATTAATTGCCATTCGTTACCGTAGGGCCAGGCTGTCCCTTGGGGCAAGGAGATGAAAATGAAGACCGAGATGAAGAGGAGCCAGTCCCCCTTCCCAGAGATAAAGGTGGTCAACCGGGGGATTGTTCGGATAACCCCATGGGTTTTCCCCAGCTGCAGTCTCTGTCCCTCAGAAAGCATGCTGCAGTCTGGAACTCTGTTTACTTTCTGAACTCAGCTGACATCACCTTCTCTCAGCCCCTCATTCCTCTCCCTCCCTCCATTTCTCTCTCTCTCTCTCTTCCTTTCCTTCTCCCTCTGCTTCCCTCTCTCACTTCTCTTAAGGCTTCAGGTTTCAGCCCAGCCTAGCAAGGAGTTCCACTACCAGTGGTCTCCCAAAAACACCCTTCGCTTCACTTAGGAGACGACGTCACTGCTCGTGAATGAAAGTGAGCGTCAGTGTGTTTTCTGCTCTGCTCATTATGGTGGCGTGAACGCAAGCTGACAAACAGTAAGGGAAAGTCACGATCAGTGATGTGGTGCTAGAATTGATGTCAGCGTTTCTGCATGTGTGTCCATGCTTAAAAGGTATTGAGGCCATTGTCGCAAGTTAACACCTACATAAATGAGAGAAATTTTGGGTTTTTTTCAACAATCAGTTGGGTTGTGGGGAGTGGGAGCAAGAGTTAGATTTAGCTTATGTAAGTACATAGAGAGAAACAGCTAATCTGACTCTGTGTGAAGGTAAAAACATCTGTGTCCCAGCACCTCAGCTCACATATTAATGTACTATTCTCACTTCATGTTTTATTTTGGTGGTCTTTTGTCGCTCGCGTCTTGTCTTTTACTTCCTCCCCTACCTCATTGCATTGGTTATCTTCACCTGTGCCAGTCTGCCCCAGCTGTCTCCACTTCCCCTGTTACCTTCCCGCTTGTCTGTTTGTTCTGTTGTGTATTTCCCTGGGTTTTCTTCCACTCTGTGTTTTGGATTTATGTTTTGGACTACCGGCCATAATAGAGGCTTGTCTTTTGTTTTGAACTCCGCCTCTGTGTCCTGCATTTGGGTCCTAACCTGCAACACTCAAAAACAAAAGCTCATTTATTGTTAAAATTTCAGCAACACACACAATTTACACACATTTTAATTTAAGTTAATTACCTTATCAATGAGTGTACTCTTGGTGCTTCTGCTTGTTTATTTAAATAATGATTAGAGCGCATTAGATTACTTTAAACCTGATGTATTTAAACATCAGAGGTCGCTGTCCTGTAACCTAGTAAAGTAGATGTGGAAATTGCTTTAGTTTGTCACTAATAAAAGCGAAATTAATTTGATTAATTGAGCATGTATTCTTGGTGTGTTTCCTGGCCAGAAGATTAGAAAAACGTATAACATTTTGTACAAATTCAAATTAATTCATGCACATTCCCACAACAATGCAACGCACAGTTTACGCTTCAGTTAGTGATTTTAGTAAGGTACACCTTAACAGTGTGCATATATAAAACATCGACTATATCCCAGCAGAGAATCTATGTGTTTAAAACATGCAGTAAATAAGAGACTCAGTGAAAATGTGGCACTTCCAGTCGATTTCACACCAAAACACAGTTTTTATTCTCTCAGCTGCAGACTCTGAGGCGTTTGAGACTTTGTCCACATACAAATTTGATCTGAGGTATCCAAGTAGTGTAGGTGTCCTGTTTTAGAATTATTTAGTCAATAAAATTGTCCTATATATATCAAAATCAAGAAATAAAGTTGGGTCCAAGAATCTATATTTATTCTTTATTTATTAGTGGTGCTCCTCAGGGAAAAACAAAGACTTTAGCACTGAAAAACTTTAGACCCACCTACTCTCCCTGCAGAGGATCTTCCAGGAATGGTGATATTGTTTTCTGGAGAACTGAATTGGGCCATAGGCAGTGGTTTCATATCTGCTGATCGCTTACCTGGAACCTAACCTGGAGCAAGGTTTACAGCAGTTACCATGGCATTATAGGTGAATAAGAAGTGAATCACCTCTCTGTAGAAAACCCAGGGTTAACCGGGAAGTTGCCTGGAAAAGGCGAAACCCTGCTTCATAGTACAGACCTGTGGCTACAAAACAAGCCCAAACAATCTCCACCCCTGTGCTTGACAGTTGGTGTTTGTGCTGATATGCTGTGTTTGGTTTTCACCAGACGTGATGCTGCGTTATGGCCAAACATCTCCACTCTGGTCTCAATGGATATTGTGGTTTGTTCAGACTCAACTTTGCAAACCTAAGCCGCGCTGCCGTGTTCTTTTTAGAAAGATGAGGCTTTCTCCTGGCAACCTTTCCAAACAAGCCATACCTGTTCAGTCTTCTTCCACTTGCACTATACTGAACTTTAACATTTAGCATACTAACTGGGGCCTGTAGAGATGTAGCTATTGTTTTGGGGTTTTTTGCAATTTCTCTGAGCATTGCATGGTCTGACCTTGGGCTAAATTTGCTGGGATGCCCACACCTGTGAAGATTGTAACATTGTATTAACACATACCTGATTGCTCCAGACCAGCAAACTGCCAAAAGTTCTGCTTTTATAGAGGTGGTCACACTTGCTTATGCTCAGTTAATGAAGTGCATTTGATTACCCTCTCCTTTTATCTCCCATGGAAGCATTAAGTGTGTTTTTCACAGGACTGCATAGTCTTGTGGAAACTTTCTTTTTCACACAACTGTATATTTACATGATGGTGTAAAACAATTTAGTTTTGACCGACTTCAGCTTGCAAACCTTTGAAACTTGAAAACAACAGAAAGGTAGCCAATGAAAACACAGTTTTTGTGTGTTTACTATGGCTGTTATTTTGTATCTATTTGGGTCTCCTGGGTGTGTGTGTTTATTTCAGCTGGTTGTGGCACTGGAATTAATTCATTTGTTGTTCTTTTCCCACATTGCAAGCTGCATGTGAGAGCTCAGGGGGAACACAGATCAAACGACTCAGAGAAAGAGAATCAAATATCCGTGGCAGTTTCTTAAAACAGCAGGGTTTAGATCCCAAAAAGTGCACACAAACTGCGGTATATGTATTTCTTTGGTGGGAAAACTGAATAAACAGACTGAAATGAAGCTAGTTTATGAAGAAAATGTTAAATGGCAGCAGGATAAAGAGGGGAAAGTAGAAGGAAGTGGAAAGTAAGAGAAGAGAGAGTAAAAAGGAAATAGTGTCTGCCTTGGTGCACTTTCTATCCACCTTTCACCACCCCTCTTCTGTTTATCCAGATGCATAATAGTTTATTATCTGAAACCCGAGGCTTTTAATGTGGAGACCGACTCCAGCTGCGTCTTCTCTGCCTGTAAAGAACGCACACTAGATGGGGTATTTATATTTGTATTTTTTACTTAAAGAAAATAAAGTTTGATATTGAGTACAGTATCAATGTAGTGTAAGATGCGTATCACCTTCTCTCTCTGTGTGCCCGTGCGTGTGTGTGTGTGTGTGTGTGTGTGCCCGTGCGTGTGTGTGTGCGTGCGTGCATGTGTGTGTGTGTGCATGTGTGTTATGTAAGAAGGTGAATACAGCTTCCAGGAGGGATACTTTTACTTTTAAAAACATTTTTTTAAATTGTTTAATTGGCTGAAAAAGTAAAATAATTTTTAGCTCAAAAGGACCTAAAAATGAGTGACTGTATGTTTATTTACCAGACAAAAAGCTAAAAGTTACTGTAAACTAATTAGGGGATTTGATACCAAATACCTTTAATACCTTTCCGAGTACGAGGAGCTCTGTCATTGATCTTAGGCAGAAGTAATGATGCTAACAGCTTTACAGTGGAGACGCTCATAGGAGAGCTCATTTTGTGAATTATTGCAGTCTCACATGTAATTCTACACTCAGAGTCAAAAAATATGTTAGGTACATTAATGTTGTGATCGTGCGCACATAAAATACATTTCCTTCTGTGCTATGTCTTGCATAAACTATTGGTTCCAGCAGAAACCACTGGTAAACTTTGTTTTTCAAAAGAAAAGAAAAGAAAAGAAAAGAAAAGAAAAGAAAAGAAAAGAAAAGAAAAGAGGGAATAAATCTTCATACTATTTTATTAACCGCATTGCCACTTGGTTAATATGCCACTTGGTTAATAAAACTTGATAAGCTGATGTAATTTCATTTGGGTTACAGAGGCCTGCTGATACCTCCATCCATCATCTCACTGTAGTCAAGGCATTCTCACAAAGGGAAACATTTTCTCATGGCCTAAGTTTATTGTAAGCCACATTTTCTCAGGTAGCTCCACAGTGACTGTTGTTGGTGAACGCCTACGGCACAAAGAAAAATCTCATTACCGAGCACATAAAGAAAGCAGTGTAGTGGGGGCACAATTATCTGGGGGTCATTGCAAGAATTCCCATGTTGGCAACACTTATGTTACTAAATTTGTTCAATGTTATTTGTAAAAGTGCAGTCTCAGACTGGTGTCTAATTAGTTTGTCACACAGTAGCATTAAATTGAGTTTGAGGTCTGACGGTTGTCATGGGGTCAGACATTATGAAGGTGTCTGTCTACAGAGCCATGTGGTTTTAATATGAACTAATCTAATCATGGCATGACATTCCATTACTTTGGTTACAGAGTGGACAATAAGAAAACACTGTTAATCATCTCACTTCATCATGTCACAACCTGCCGTGTCCATTGCCTTCTTTTCAGTACGTGGAAACTAAGCCATCTGCTTCACAGGTAGGACAGGATGTCCATGGGCCTGGCAGCTTTTCAGCAAAGTCTTTTCCAGTCGAATGTCATCATAAGGTGCAGTTTAGTAGCTTAAACCTGGCAGGACAGTTTCAGGACACGACTTTTTCAAAATACACTCAAATTTATGTGCTGAACTTTTTGTGAACCCTTTTGAAGTACTCTACTATTCACGGCCACCGTGTTTGTGCATAGTTGTCTGCCCCCAAGGAGGTGCAGCGCCATGTCTGTTCGTTTCACTCAGTCGGTCATTTCCTCTTTTATAAAATGCATCTTCACCTCAAGAGTATGTGGAAAGTAACTGAGTTCAACTAAACTTAATTATTTTGATTGAAGTGCACTACACATTTATACACATTTATGTGTACATTTGCCTGAACTCACTCACCCTGCCCGCATGAAGTCCATAAATAATAATAAAAGCTAATTTGATATTTTCATGTGTACCTACATGTGTGTCATGTTAGATTAAGCGCCTTAAGAATTACATTTCATATTATTGTCAGTGCCTATCTGATTCATACTTCAAAGTGTTTTCAGTGATTGAAATGCGTACTGAGGTAATCTAGCCAGCGACATTTACCACAGCTTTGACTCACATGCTCTCGCTCGTTGTTTTTAGGTCACTCTCCAAATTGTCACTGTTTTAGATTTACCTAAATCTCTAATTCAGGTCAACATTTACACATTGCTTAATATAAAGCTTTAAATCTGGCTTCCTGAGTCTCCACCCAGTGACGCTATGCAGCCATAGCTGCTCTGTCTGGGAATGACAAAGACATGGATTTCACCTGGTAGATCTGAGACAAAAGAGCCATCTGTGAGAGATTGCAACAGCAAGGAATTGCATTAAACTTAAGCCTCTTAAAGCACACTTGGCGACATATATAGATAGATTGCTGGAAAGATTGAGGCATATACATACGGTGACACTCGGTATCCAGCATGTGACTGGAATCCTTCCAATATCATGCTACAGAGACCAGTTAGTCCCTTGTAATGGGGAGGTGGATGTCAAGTGTAGTGTTCTTGTTTGGTTTTTTGTCTGAACGAGAACACAGCTGAGTCTGACTGGTGAAGACTCTTTTTTTATTAAAAAAAAAAAACACCATCTAAATTGTGGCATATGAAAAGTATCTGCAAACCTCAGCTTTCTGTGCTAACTCACGCACAGCAGAATATAAAATCTGCCAGTAATTACTTATAAAACACTATTAAACATAGTCTTTAGCAATTTATTGAAGATTTTAAAACTTGAAACCAGATGTTGTATATAATACCCATAACAAGCTTTGGCTTTGGTTTACCCCATTTATGTCCATGGATATATTATGTGTTATTAGATTTATATGTGAATGCAGTGTCTGCTTGTGTATATAAATATACTGTGCATTAATTATTATTTTTATTACTATGATTATTTCCTTCTTTTATAACTTATAGAAGAATTCTATCATTCAGATCAGCTCATTCCTCATTTTAATCACTGCCCAATAAAGCAAAGACGTTCCTTTTAAATAGAAATCAAGTGCTGACTGGGTTTCCACAAGGTCACCTTCTCTTTCAGTACTCTGAGCGGGAGTTGTCTCTCAAATAATCTCGTGCCATCATCTAAATGGCTCTCAAGATCATGAATCTTGTCCAGTCAAGTTCATAGGAAGACTGCAGACACTGTCATTCGATCATAGTGGCATGCCATGACAACTGAATTATTGAAGAAGAACAGCTGGAGCTGGTGGCAGTAGCACTGGAAAGCTATCCAGTAATTGCTGACAATGCTCTCCTGCTTGGACAACTGGGATAAAAAAAAAAAAATCATATAATGGAAATCTCAGAGGGACATGGAAGGACAGAGAGAAGGAAAGTTTGGTATGCCGGAGGAAGGAATCTATTCTGGGCTCCAAGTGGGAGTTTTGAAGTCTGACATCTCTGCCGTTTGCATTAGACAACTGCAGTTCCTTCATCTTTGTTTCCCTAGAGTGACCTTTGCTGTGTCATTTGCCACTAAATAATAGCCACGCGAGCAATGAGCCACACATTTGTCTCATGCTGAGAGTTTGTTTTGGTGTACCATGGAAACAAGGTTTCTGTTTTGGACGCCTTTTTTTTATCCCCTTGCTGTCAGTGCACTCAGTGGAGCACCAGGGCTATGCCACCTCTATGGAAATAGTTTGGTCAGTGAGCTACAGTATAGGGGAGGTAAGAGAAAGGAGAGCTTGGAATCAAAATGCTGGGCCGAATGAGGTCAGCATGAGACACCGCAGTTGGAACCACTAAGCTACTTTAAAGTGAACCACAGCGACCCAGAGCCCATTAACAGAAACCCAACATTTAACAGGACCAATTCTCCTTAGAGAGCAGTTTTTCTCTCTCATCTCTGTGTTTTGTTGTTGGTTTCTATTGGTTATGGTGCTCAAGGAGTCTCCACAGAGGAGCTCATGATCTCAACATTTTTTCGGTAGCATAATTCAGATTTTGTGTGAGGAACGGAACAACTGACAAGAATTTAGACTTTTAGAGAAAAGAACTTGTTGATGGAAAAGAAACAGGTGCCACCAGTCACGGGGTGCGTGGACATGAAGCTCTGCACTCTCAACACTTGATTTGCTGTGCGTATTTATAGAAGTATTAATTTTGGGATACGAGAAGGTTTTGTTGCTTTCCACCCATCATTATAACATTGAACCAAGCTGGTATCCTTTTCAGCTGTGCTAAATATTAACCTGCCATACAGCTTCCCAGAGCACAATTAAAAAGATTTGATGTAGGGAAAATTTATATGGAAAATTGGGTAAAGTCCAAGCACCCCCCCCCCTTCCCCCGGTGGCAACAGAACACCCTAATGGGAACAGTCTCCCATTAATACGGGTTAATGCACCATGCCACATCCCAAACAGTGCTCAGGAATGTTCAGATCCCTGATGTGCTGGAACAAGCCTGATCTACAGTATAGAGGTCCCACCCCACAACCCACACCCCCAAAGGATCCAATGCCAGTTTCCCATTGCCAGTCCTCACAGGTCATCCCAATATGTGTTGTGTCCATTATTCAACTGATCAGATCTATCTGGCAGCATGAAGGGGTTGTACAAAGTATTAGGCAAGAGGTTTTAATGTCATTGTTGCTGATTATTATATATAATATACAAATACTGACTTTTTCTTCTTTCTTCCATTCCTTGTTAAAAATATGCTCAGCTTTTTCTTTATCTACCTATCAAAAAGAAAAGGAAAAATATATAAAAACAGAAAAATTAAGTAACGCAATAGCCTAAAAAGCAGTATTGTTCTTTAAGTCAGTTTTTTGAGATACATGTGTGCAGCAGCCTCGTGTGGCCAAACTTGAAAAATGCAGTTTGCTTGTAGTGGAAGAGGTAAAGTAAATGTATCCCTTCAAATGACATTTTGGTTGAAATAATTATCAGTATGTATGGAGGAGTTCAGAAGAAAGGTACAGCAGCCTGTGTCATGGTTTGGGGCTGCATTCCAGCCCGTGATGTTGGGGATTTGGTCAGAATTGATGAAAGCAGAAAAGATCTTGGTTTACCACGCAATGCTATCTGAAAAGTTTCTGATTGACAATGGCTTTATTTTTCAGCATGACAATGATCCCAAACAGCCTGCCAATGCAGTAAAAGCATACCTGGATAAAATAATGCAGATGACCTCCCCGGGGCCTGGACCTTAACATGTTTGAAGCACTGTGGGATCTTTTTAACAGAGAATGGAACAAAAGTCTGCCAACATCCAAAGAAGAGCTTTGAATGGCCTTCAAGAAGCCTGGAAAACTATTCCTGAAGACTGCTTAAAGAAATTACAAGGACTCTCAGGCCTGAACTTAGAGTTCATAAAGGGGATCACACTAAATACTGACTTTCAAGCGTGTTAGGGTTGTAGAAACTCTTTTTTTCCTTATATACTGTCATCCATGTATGTTTGCACATATTTCAGGAGATTGCTGCATATATTTCCCATTTTTCTAGCAAAATGTGAAGCGTTTCAAGACCACCATTATTTAAATGAAACATGTAGCAACCTTTGACACAAGTGTTCCTTTGAGCAAGGCACATTTGGAGTGCCTGTATTGCATTTGTAATAAAACTGGCATAATAGAAAGAGAGAGACTGTGTGTGTGAAAGCGAGAGTGAGAGCCTGTTCACTAAAAGACGGGGGGATATATGAGAAAAGGAAAGTGCAGTTAATACAAAACAAAATGAATGTGGAAATGTGTTGTTAGCATTCTCAGCTTTGCACGTGGGATTTTGGGTGTCATGATCCTACCATTTAATTTCAAAAGGCCTTTGATTTTCACAAATGTTGTCTCTCATTGGAAAGCACGCAGAGCAAAAGCCATGATGTTAAAAGGCCAGATCTAAATTAGTAAAGTATTAGACGATCACTAATCTACCACTGATCCCGGATCAAACATTTTCCGAGACTTTTAAGACATTCACCACAAATAGCCCTGATAAATCCTGCTGATAGCTGAGGATGTGCTTCTGTCTTTACTAAAGTTATCCTTACAGACCTGTTACATCATGCGTTGCTCATACGGACATCTAAGTCCTGCAGTGTAGGCAGCTGAAGCACACAGCGTGCAGCATTGCTGGGGTGTGACTGAGCCTTCTGATGTAGGTGCAAATATATTGCCCTCTCATCAGTGAGTCAGTTGTGATTGTGAAAATGAATTGACAAAATGCTGCAAATAATCTCTAAGCATGACCATAAAAAAAGATATTTCAGGCAACACTGAAGAAATATTAAACTTAGCTGCCAGCTAATATTAATCTTTTTTTAAAGCACTTGGATTACTTGAATTCTTAGCAATAGTTTAGTTTATTGGTATAAATATGAGCACAGAATAATTTGTGTCCTTTCATTTTATTATGTGCCAGAAATAAATATGTTTTCTAAGCTGGTGTGTGTGTTGCTGTTGAGCCTCACTCCCTCTAGAGGGAGTCTGAGTCTACAAATCCATCAAATCCATGTATTTCCTCTCAAAGGAGGCACGATTTAAATCAAAAGCACCCCACGATAGGCAGACGGGAGGTGGAAGATATTTTATTTTACTTTTCTTGGAACTTCTGGAGCAAAGTCACAAAAACTAAAACCAGATCAAAGAGAGAAGAGAGAAGACGAAAGAAAATCAGCTTTTGCATTACAGAGAAGGGACATCCCATTATTTCCACTTCCATCTGTTATGGAACATATTGATTTGCCATTGCAAGCAGAAAAGTAGAATCACAATTTTGATTGAATGTCAGAGGGAGAGGAATGTAAGCAGGAGGCACCGGACTGGAACGGGGCACCCTAACTAATTACTCTGCTCTTATTTTCTTATTTATATTTCCACGGATAGGTGAGGGCTGCTTGATCAATTCTCCACTTCTTTATCAGCAACAAGCCACTGTGACTACCCACTGTGCTAAATTATTCAATTGGGCCTGCTTTGTTGTTAATAGCAGTGATCATTCTTCTTTAAACGACATAATGTATGTGCTGACAGCCAGCAGTGATACAAACCTGTCCCAGGGGACACAAATCTATCAGTGGTGGGTGCTATCAGCTACATTAGTGATTCTCGGCACCAGTGAAGCATAGGCGAGTAAAATACACTCAGCATCAAGGCCTAAGGAAAAGACTCGTGCTGCAAGGCCACAGCCATAAATGATCAGGCTCTCACTCTATAGCCAACTTCCAGAGGCATAAAACCCAAATAAAATTGCCCGAATGCTGAGCCTCCTCTTTGCAGTTTAAAATGACAAAACCTATCCTACGTGTTTTTGTAGGTCAACCAAATATTAGTCGATGCAGCGCGTTTCACGGGAAAGAACAAAGATTACAAGATAACAGTAAAGGGATTATTCCTGATTTAGGCATCCTGTGCCATGAAAAGTCTCACAAAGCCAGGCAGTTCTTTGAGTCAGGTTGCAAACAGCCTATAACGCATGCTAATTTGGAGCAGAAGACTGAGCCAACATTGAGAAAAGTTTTCCATAGTCTTGCAGCATTTGCCTCCTAGTCTTTTCCATGTGGCTTGTTTGCCTATCCCTCCCCCACAAAGGTCCTGTCAACGCTACCAGTCTCATGGGTAGAAAAAAGGTCAAAATGCAAAGGGGTCGAGCTTGTGTCCAGGATTTGGCCTTTTTCCCTCTCTTAATGCCCCCACAACACCACTATTACTAGTGCTGAGGAGCCATAAAACGGAGGCTACCACTGGGAAACGCAAATCTTAGCACTGAAATAACAGGAACTTTTTCAGACGCTACTAGCAGGAGATTTGTATTCGACCAATGCATGTGGCGTGACTGCCTTAATTTTATTTGGGAGTTTGTGATCAGCAGATCTGTGACAACTTCACACTTTGTCAGCATATTCTATTTTTCTTTCAGCCTGATGTCCAGCTTTTTGATCTACGGTGCATTTTAAAGTGCCAAGACGAAATGAATGCATAAGCTGTTGTCACAGTGAGTGTTTACAGTATGCTCTCTATGATGAATTAATAATGATTAGCCTTGTAGTTAATAACACTGTATGTACTCTTGCTTATGCACAGATTAGGAAAACCGACTTAGCTGGAGTTGGTTTATGATGTGGTTATGAAATAACTCATGCTAATATGCCTATCTTAGCGCATCTGTTCAAAAGAATGCGATTGCATTCCCTCCTCTCTCCATGCAAGCTCGGGCCATATGCTGAAAAGGTCCCATGCTTTTCATTAGTGGCTGCTTTAAACTGGTTTGAAATCTGGGGAGGGCGGGGAGGCGTTGGGAGAGAAGATGCATTTAGATCGCTGCGCTCTTCCCTCACACATGCAGAAGATTCATTCCAGTGCGATTTGAGAGCAAGCACTTCACGCTGTTTGCACGTTAAACTTGAAGCTGCTGAATGTTTTGCTGAAATGTTGGGAAGACATTCAACCTCCATCTCTAATCTTAACTGACCATATGACCCCCCCCCCCCCCCCCACAACCCGGCAACCCTAGGGAGGGCGCATTCACAACC
>VUQK01016533.1:43507-54353 GCA_015106715.1 Bujurquina vittata
TGTGATTTTTTTTTTTTTTGGTGCAAGCACAGACAGCCAGGGGCCAACGGCAGGCCCGAGCACAGACCCCAGGTATTCGAGCCAATCTTCTTCTTCTTTGTGCAAATTGCAAGCATTCCAGAGGAGCTGAGGGAGGATCATCTCCATGGACACACCAGCACACACAGACACTTCTCAGGCAGTGAAACGTCCCAGCTGTGCTCACAAACCGCTGTCAACCTTGACTGAGATCCTTTTTTCATTATAATTTGTAATTAAAACACAGCATTTATTAGTAACAGTAAGACATTTCCGTGGATGCTATTTACCGATGCTTTCTTACAGTAGCTTACTGAGAACACCGGTCAGTTCAATTTCAGGCTACAGCTAGAAGCTGATTAACTTAAAGGTATGAAGGAGTTTGCCACAAAAATCTGCTCATCAGCTTTCCTAAATCTCACAAATTAATATTTTACTGTATCCTGTCTTTGTCCATACACTCTCAAGAAAGAGCTAAATGATGAGGCTGTGCAGGTTTTGGAGATTAAATATATCTTGGACAAGAGCAGCGACTCCCCCAAATTCTCTGCCAACTGCCTGGCAAACTTATGGTGACAACAAGACTATCACAACACCTGCCAAGAATTATTCTGGCACACGTAACCCTCCGAAATTGCTTGTTGTTTCTACACTTGTTTGTGTGTATGTGAAAGAGTGAAGAAGGAGGCATTACATATCTGTTATTGTGTTTTGGAGGTATTAGTAGACTTTAGATTCTTTGTATACTTGCACATAGCTAGTTGAACTTTTTCTCCATTACCTCCATTTCAAGTGCACAAGGCTGAGTGCTTTTGCCATAAAGTGGTGAAAAAAGAATTGGTGTTTTCCCAGACGCTAGGTGACAAACTGACTCACACTGTCCCTTTCCTGGTGGCCTGTGAGGGGGAGAACATAACTAGAATTCTTTCGTGGCTACACAGGACAAGGAACTTCCTGCGCATGACTGAATGATTTCATTATGAAACTCAGGAAGAGTCACTTAGTCACAGCTGAGTGGATTCGGGCCATGATGGTTAAACTGGGGGGGTTGGGGCAATGACTAGAGGGGCTCTGAGAATGCAAACACTGGACATGCAGGCTGTGGTGTGCCTGAAGAGCTGGCACAAAGCCTGAATTTGTCCAAACCGGGGCTGGAAGTGCGAGGCCAGAGGCTTTGTGCATTCTTGTACAAAGCAGAAAGTAATGAGTAATAAAGTCAGGAAGAAGGTGAATGCGCACAAATCATCTGATAAATGGAGACAAAAAATGTTGAATACAGTGATATCTATTTTCATCTGAGAATTTATATCTTTAAATTAACTGGAGTTAAAGCTAAAGGTCTTTTTTTTTTAATATGTTGAAAATTGTCCAGTTTTATCTGTTGGTAAAAGATTTGCATATGAATGGTCACATTTCTTTCATTTACTCAGTGACTCTGAAGTTATTCACGTAACAGTTCGCTGGGCCAGTGATTAAAGAGAAAACCCAAATCATAAGAGCTTCCGATCCAGGTTAGGTTAGGTTCATTTCTCCTGCCACTGTACCCTTGACCAAGGCACTGACTTACAGCTTGAGGTGATCCCTGGACTCTCCAATGGTGGCTGCCCACTGCTGCTACTACTTAGGATGGGCTAAATGCGGAGAATGCATTTCCCTACAGTGATCAATAGAAGGACTGAGCTGTGCATTTAACACCTTGAAATGTCAGAAGGAAGCTTTGTTAAGAGTTTGTTAAAATAAATGGTTGCTAATTCCTCTTGTTGTTTTTCTAAGCTTTCTTTCTAAACAGTTTTTGACACTAATTGAGCTTTAGGCTCCCAGGTGCTGAACGATAGAGGGTTGTTTTTGTCCATCTCCAGTCATCTCTGCACTCTCCCGCAGCTGCCACGCTTGCAGATTGTAGAAATGATAACATCCTAGTTGTCCTTTTCAATCCTTTTCAAGTGTGTTACATTTCTGTTGACAAATCAAAGTCAAATCTTTGATCTCGATAGTTGATGTTGCCAGAAATATAGGCAAATCACTGCATCATTCATGATATTATTAGACTTGAAGCAATGATATAGCCTACAGCGTACAGATAGAGATCTGCAAATAATCCGTTAACAGTTTTAGAGACAAGAACTGTTTAGCCTCAATTTGGTTTCCCTCTATTTTCCCTTAATGCGATTTGCTTCATGCTAGTCATAGCATACATAAAAATAAATCCTGATTAATTTCAGCACTTAAATCCATCCTGTTTGTCATGCTGCGCTCATCAAGCGCTGTCTCCAGAATGTCACACCATAGCCTGCAGACAGTCATAAGCTCCAGTTAATTTCATGATCAGCATTTATATTTGATATCATAAACACTATGTCTACTGATTTAAGAATGCCAATACTTCAGCAAACTCTCCTGTCCACACACTCACAGCACATTTATCTAAAAGATTATTTCACTGCTTCACTAAGTGAATGAAAAATAAAAGTAAGTGCACATAGCTACTGCACAATCCTTTATTCCAGTATTATAGCAAGTTTTGTTTAAACCAAAGTGGAACTCAATCTCTTTCATGCGATTCCTTTGCCATCACAATGGCTCCCTTGTAAGGGCCTTATTGCGTCTGTTTTGTTTTCCCCTTTTGCATAGCATTTGATCAACATGCTTGATGGAGTTTGATATCCATCTAGGTGAAGCCTGTTGATGCATCAGTACAGAAAGTTTCAAGTAACATGCAGCTTTACTCATTTGCATCTCATTTCTATGTAAATGTGACTTAGTATGCATATGGAAATTACTTTTTTTTTTAAATTCTTTTGTTGGAAAGAATAACCAATCACATCCATGGGGTGATAATCTATCATTTTACTGGTGAATGTGTCTTTCTCCTGGCCACCTGCGCCTAGCTCAGGCTGTGACCATAATTAAGATGTTCCTATGCAAATCCTATGAATGAAGAGGCCATGAATCAATCCCATCAGCAGGCAAAGAATTTATTGATCAACTCTTTGAATGAGAGGATGACTTTTTAAATTCTGGGAAAACTCGATGCAAATGCTGCAAGACTTCAAAACACATTTTATATCATACTGTTAAGATTTTTAAGGATGCATGAAACTCCTTACTTCACTTTGTATACCTTTTGTCAGTTGACGATTTTAATGTGTTGTGACTCTGCCATAAGGGCTGCCATGCCTGAAGCACGGAGAGAATCAATACACAGAAGGGCAAGAGGACGCGTGATACTTGATGACAAAATACCCACAACCTGCTGAAACAACACATTCCTTTCTGCTTGCTGACCACTTGCTCTTTGAATGTTAGTGTTAGCCGGAGGCGGTACCCTGTCGGAGACCTGAACTTGGCTACTCACTGTAGACATTTTGAATTATAGCACTTATTGGCTGTGCTGAGCTCAGTAATTTGGCCATTTCTATGTAAATTGGGCTTTGCGCCACCACAGTAGGCTTTTCTGTTCGCATATGCAGCGGCTTGCCTCATTTCATAATAGTACACTGTTACAATGAAATGATTAAAGCTAACTGCGAGAAAATGTCATGACAGTCAATCAGTTGAGTAGATAGGTCAACAGGAGTATAGACAGAAGATGAAAGCACTCAGCCATGTGGCAATGAAGACAGGTATAAGATTCAGGCAGTCGTTTTTTGGGCTGCATCCAGGTCTCTCTTTGCATGGGGGGAAGAGGGAAGAGCTCACTAGAGACAAACATTAGGCGAGGTTTATGGCTGACTCTGCGGTATCATTGTCATTTGCACAAGATTGGACATGCTTGAGTGAAAGAAAAATTGCACTGTGTAGTATATGTAGCACCCCTGGCCCCCTGGACAGCCAGACACATCCTACGTTCATTTAACTCCATCCTACTTATTTTGATCTCTATCCTGTTTACTATGTTTATTATGTATTCTGGTTTTGCTCTTATAACCGTCTGGGGTCCCTTTTTTTCCAGAAAGTTTTCCATAAATTTCATGTTCTGAACTTTTTACTGAAATAGCAGATCTTGGTTAAAACAATTCCAACGGTGATTCTCATTCAAATCAATGCTGAATTTTCACGGGCCCCAGACACACACTCACGCACGCCTCACACAGCAACGCCGAAACAACAAGCTAAATTCTCCTTCAGACCTGTCAGTTCCAGAGGAGTCCCCCCTTATCTGCCCCGCCACATTGTCTGTCTCACAGCAGGAAGAGAAGGAAACATACTTCCACGGAGGTGCAGTCTAACTGGTGACATCCTCAGCCTGGTCAAACTGTAATTCATATCGTTTGCATTGAGGCTAACGCCTACAGCTTTGATGGGGATGTGGCAAACATGTGTTGGCTAGGCCAAGCTGCACTAGCCCACCTCTATGATACTGGATGGATTACCTATGCAACTGGTGAATGCCTACGAACACCCCAGTTGATGCTGGTCACACCGAAATAATAACTTTTCCATCTCTTTTTTCCCTTTTTAATATGGGCAAAAATATATATATTAATACATAGATTTATATTAGAAATAAAGTTGAGCCCAGTGACTCCTGAAGACATTTCCTTCCTTTCACACCTGTAATGTAATCTGACTCATCTCAGATAATAAGACTGAGGCATTCAGGGCTAGCAGCAACAGTAATTATACTCTGACACAACTACAGGGTGAGGCCTGGTGTCTAGCATTCCATGACACCCTCAAATTACCCTAACCAGAGGGGAAACAATACAGGGTGTAGTGGTTCATGTCCTTCCGTGCTGAGAGGCAGTTCAAGTAGCAAACATTTGTGTTTTAACCTTATATTCTGCTATTCTGCACAAGATGCTCTGGCAACGGAACTGAAATACTGAATGCGGGAGGTTTCAATATCCTCTGAATAAAAAAGAGCACTTGACAGAAAAGAAGGAGTTACAGGAAATTCAGACAGCCATATCATTTTATGAATCAGCAGGGTTGAATTTATGACAAACACAAAAAAAAACCCCCGCTTTGACATGGAGATGTGGCTGCTGTGCTTGTCTCAGTTTTAAAAGGTCTCTCTTTTCAAGTTTTCTGCTATACTTTTCCATTACCCCCCCTTTCTTTACTCATCTCAATCTATTTCTTCACATCTATTTGGCCCGTACAAATATTACCATTGTGAGATCCTGTGAACAATGACTGATTGCATGTGGGGTCTGATCATCTGGGCTAGTTACAAAGACATCTTCCCCATAATCAATGCTACTGAAAGGGAAACTAAATCTTCTTAGGTTCTCACAAACCTCTGCAATATAGCACTGTCTACCATTGGCGGGAATATCTATTTTCTCTCATTTTGATTCTTCTTCTTTTTTTCCCCCCTCCACCTTCGATTTTTGAACCACCTCATTTATTCTATATCATTATCCTTTAAAAGAGAAAGAAGGAGATTTATCGTACACGTGGGATTTGAAATACATCATCGAGATGTTGTATACTATATATAAATCAATTTTAATGGCAAAAATTATGGCCTCCCATAAGGAAATAAAAAGGTACAGGAAAACCTCTATCTACAGCATGAAAGGAGTACAAGGAGAGTGCACTAAAATTGAGTTAGCAATTAATGTGTTGACTTTTTATCTTCCTCCTGTTTTGTATT
The DNA here is from genome assembly GCA_015106715.1 of Bujurquina vittata. NCBI lineage: Eukaryota > Metazoa > Chordata > Actinopteri > Cichliformes > Cichlidae > Bujurquina > Bujurquina vittata. The sequence continues at coordinate 49,128 of VUQK01016533.1, forward strand.
CTTGCATAGAGGTAGCATACAGGGGTCATGTCATCTGCATGTTGTCATTCCAGACCCAACAAACAAGGTTGCGCATAGTAAAATGATTAGCAGATCAATTGACAATAAACTGACCACAATTTTGCTAATGAATCAATCACTGATGTCCATTTTGATTTATGCAAATTGATGTAGATTGTCAGACAAAACAAGCAATTTGGGGATGAGTTCAAGGAAACTGGCTGTGTGTGGAACCCCTCCCCCAAACAGCGATTATCCATTCACAGGACAGCAGCTGTAACGGTGCACAGCAGGTCTGTCCAACTTGGATCTCTCCATCTGTTGAAGCAGTGTGCATGGTCAGCCTGTAATAAGGACGATACTCAACATTTATACAATTTAGTTAAAAGATAGCCATCCTTGTGATATTAAAAATCCTGGCTTTAGGCTCGTACATCTCACCAACCCATTCATCTTGCTTCATAGTGCAGCCCTCGCCTTCATAATCATTGCAGGTAATTTCCTATAGAGATACATTACCGCGGTAATTTAAGCTGTACACCTGACGCCCTAAGAAGTAGGTTGCAGTCAAGCATGAGCAAATCACAACTTACCACCTAATGAGCAATTTTCAAAGAAAATAAAATGACTATTTTCACAAAGAGGATACCGTGTGCATCCGTGCATTAATAGCGCGAGGCTCTCTTAGAAGCCAAGAGTTCTTAGAATCTGTCTTTGGCGTTCCCTAACAAGCATCTGTGTAAGTGATACAGATTCTCAGGGGAGGAAACTGCCATCTTATTGTTCTATAAGCCTTCTCATACAAATATAATCCTCAACCAGAGACTTATTAAAGCACATTATAAGATTTCAAATAGAGTAAAGAAGCAAGAAATAATGACTTATATACTCATATCTATTCATGCTTTTATGGCAGGGCAGTGACTCTGATGAATTAATTTGTGCGTTTGCCCACTTTGATATTTCCTTTCTAGCTTTCCTTCACGGCTTCAGCCGGGCCAACTGTGTCGCTTTTAGCCTACATTGAGAATTAGAATCATATTTGTTTAGGGGGCGATATGGTGGTCTAGCTGGTAGCACTGTCAACTCACAGCAAAAAGGTTCCTGGTTCAAACTAAACCTACAGATTGTATGTGGTGCCTTAGGGCAAGCACATTTCTGCCTTGGAAATTTGTGTCAAATAAAAATGATTAACCTATTAGATCAGCACAAAGGGTGAGGAATTAAACTAACATACAGTCTACATTAGCAGACTTTAAAAGGCCTTATTCAGAGCAAGGAGGATAACATTTGTGAGGCGGTAAAAAAGATCACTTTCTTGTGTGGAGCAAACCACAAATAATTCCAACAATAGGAGTCATGCTAGGTCTAGGTACTGTAAATATCTTATCAAAAGTGCCTTCATCTGATAATGGAGCGAAAAGAAGAACCGATTTGGTATTCCAGATTCCAGACTGATATGAATGTAGGTGTGCCTTGAAATTTTAGCTTGCCCTTTGGTGTGCCTTGGGCACAAAATGTTTGAAAAGCCCTTGTCTAAAGACATGCATCTTAGACTGATTGGTGATTCCAAATTGGCTCCACATGTGGATGTGAGGGCGGGTGTATGTCTGTGTGTGTGTGTGTGTGTGTGTGTGTGTGTGTGTGTGTGTGTGTGTGTGTGTGTGTGTGTGTGTGTGTGTGTGTGTGTGTGTATGTGCAACCTCTGTGCTGAATAACAAGAACATTCTTATTTTCATGCTCCTCCATTGAGTATTAGCTACAGAGGGAGATATAGCTGTAGTCTCAAATCTTCAGCATGCTGTTGAAAGTATAATTAATACTCTCAATGTTTTCCCATTTTAAATGACTTAGCATGTTCAGGGAGTTTATGAATTAATGTTATCTTATTAGTGGTAGCTTCATAGTCTTGTCATTTCAACTGGCAAAATTGAACCTTACAAGGATAAGCCTTTTTTGTATACATATAATGTTTCAAAAATATTTTTGAGTAATAACTTTTTTTTATTATTTTCAGTGCGTCCGGTAAATGCATTCAAACAAACTCCTTCCCATTGATACAAACGGAGGACAGTGCAGTGTCTCTGCAGGTACACACATGGGGAACTCTGAGCTTCCTGCACAAGAACTACAGGGCTAGGTTAGGTCCCACGACCCCGGCCATGATTTGTTTTTATAACCTCAGGCTCTTCCAAAACACCCGTCTGTCACCATTTAGTTCCCTCCAACTTATTTCCGTATAAAGTTGCCACTGGACACGAAGGCCTGTATTACACGCCGATTTTATCATCTTGTAAAAACAGTAGGTGTGTGCATGGGTACACATGTGCATGCCATCAACTGGCTGTAGGCCATGCTTAATCCAATATTCAAAGGCATATTACTTTACATCTTACACCTAAGATCCACCAGAACTAATGCATTAGCTTTGTTGGCTGTCAACATGTTGCCCTTTATAGGTAAAAGCGTGCATGAACGCCCCCTCCCTCTCTCTCCCTGCTCCCCTTCACCCCTCCCAGGTGTTCCCATAACTCACCGGGGCTCAAATCCTATACGGGCATTCCTGAACTTCAGAGGCACATCGGCGGGTGAAAGCCTCGATTTATGGCTTGCTGATGGACAGAAGAGGGGGAGGCAAATTTGCTGCTGGGAGGGTGACGGGGTCCACTTCAAAGAGGAGGAAGCGTTTGTTGTTTTTCCTCCTCCATGCTCAGTGGTGCACACATATGCACAGTCTCTCCCTCTGCACTGCAGACAGCTGGAGTGTTCACTCACTGGTTTACACATTGTTATCTGTTCGGATAGCTTTCATTTAATTTTTTGATTCCTGTATGAAGAGAGATGTCGGTTTGCACCTTTGAAGTCTATCTTTCTCATCTTCACCCGTCGATAGACACACAGAACTATGATTTAGCCTGTTATTTTTCATATCAAAGGTCACCCTTCAAAGACTGCTTCAAATCTTTTTTTAGTGCTCTTGCATAAAATTTCTCGCACTTAAAAGCCACTTCGCTCTGTGCTATTAGAGTTTGCTTGTGTGACTTTGATATAATATAATAGGTCACAGATTGTGTGTGTTTGTATTTGCGCGTGAGCTCACCCGTCGCTCCCATCCAGCTAGTGTTACATGGCAGGGGCCCACGTGAGTGAAGTTGATGGATGTGTGGAGTAGCGTTGTTTCTCTGAGCGGATGTGTAATGAACCCTGCTTCGCTTCTGTAACATTTGGGTTGACTGATTACAAACAAAGGCCATTTAACATGCAGGGGTGCTGCCTCTTAACAATGCAACAGATGAGATTAAACATAAAGTATGAATAAAAGCATCCTGCTTTTGTCCACAGCGTGCCGCTTTTTAAATTAAAGCCGTGCCATTATCAAGTTTTCTCTCCACCCGTATGAAAGTACCACCCAGGATGAAAATGAAACTGTGTGATGATTCATGTACAATTTTCTCATCTCGTGTATTTCTTCAAAGCCACTTTTCACTTTTATGGAAGAAAGCGTTTCAGAGTGTATTTACTGTTTCAACTATAAATGCCCAAATTATTGCTGTTTTTTTCCCCGCTTTTCTCATTCCCTCTGACATTACTTTTCAATTTAAGTTTTTTTCTTTTAAGCATTCCAGTTCTGCCCATTGTTGAGGTAGAAAAGCTGCAGCAAACTGTAGCTGTTATTCCCAGTAACCAGGGCGACTGAAAAGGCTCCAGTTCTCCCACTGCTTAATCAGACCACTGTTTGTTCACTCTCCTTTTTCTCATGGTTCTTCCTGCCAACTAAGACCAACCAGTTATTATTAGAAATTAAAAACTGTATCTTTATCTCACATTTCTCTCACATGTGAATTCCAGACACCCAATATTCATTCCTATAGAGCTGCGCCATATACCCTGCTCCACTTTTGTCACTGAACATGCCTCCAAATCATTTTTCATCTCTACCTCATGCTGGGAGCCTCTCTTACCTGCCTCATCTCAGACGGGGGAGCTGCAAAAACCCCATACTAGATGTGTGCACATTGCGAGTGTAGTGCTGGCCCTGAAGTGACACAGAGAGGGTATAAATAGAGCAAGGCCCACAGATCACTGTGCCAGACAGAATGTGGCATCTGCTGTGCTGGGAGTGCAAAGTGTTTGAGAGCCTCTAAACTCCCCACCATTTCTCTTCCCTCCCCTCTTTCTCTCATCTTTCTTCCTCCCCTATACTCCTGTCTGTCAATTCTTTCCCTCCCTCTCTTTTTTTTGGTTACTTTCCTACATCTTCTCTGTCTCACCCTCCTTCTGGCTTAAATTCCCTTTGCCCTCACACCCTCCACACATATTGCTACACATCTGCTGCCATGTGTTGAGTGTTACGGAGCAGTCCCATTTTCAGGCTATAAGATCCTATTTCTAAACACAGAGGAAATGAGAGAGAGGGGCAATGAGAGATAAACACAAAGGAAGTATGAAAAAAAAACAGTGGCCCTGCAGTTGTTAACATCAAAGCCTTGATTTCATATTTAACATGGTCTAAAGATCCCTCTGCTGCCATGCTACATGTTTCTTTGAAAAAAAAAGAAGCTAAAATAATATTAATCCCATGGGATTATGTGGTATATGTGCAAGGAAATTTTGAGCAAGACACTCAACTCTGTAAGCTCAGGAGATAAAAGCAAAGTCTTGATTGTCTGCAGGTTTCTTCTTGCCCAAAGTCATTAGCCAATGCTCTGATTTATTGATTGATTTCCCTGCTTTTAGTAAAGCATTTCAAAAGTGTAGTTAACCTCCTCGGCCCTCTGCTTGTCACAACATGTAATATTCTGTGCACTATCATGCAGTAATTCATATCCAATTTCAATATCGGTCATACTTTACTCCCACACTCGTCCTTATACATAAATGCATCGCACAGGGGGAAAAAAAATCAATTATGAAGAATTTTCTTGTAGTGCCATTGTAGGCTACTTGCTATATTCATTCACATACCATTTTTTAATTTATTTCCCAGAAGCACACCACTTAATCTCATAATCTGCTTTTACTGTGACTAGTGTTGTATTCCCTCAAAGGCGCGGGACAAACAGACAGCACAAACAAGCACACACGCGCACGTACACATCTGCAGCGTCAGCCAAATTATTAAGCAGCTTAACTGTCTTTAGACTTCCATTTCTAAAATGATTCATCCATTCTTTCTTCCCTGCTTCTTTTTTTTTTTTTTTTTTTCACCCCCCTCCCCTTTTTTCT
>VUQK01016534.1:6273-18081 GCA_015106715.1 Bujurquina vittata
CTTTTAATTAGCTAACATTCACACACATTCATACTCCAACGCTAGCGTCGGAGAGCAACTTGGGGTTAAGTATCTTGCCCAAGGATACATTGGCATGCAGCCTGGAGTAGCCAGGAATCGAACCACTGACCTTCCGATCAGTGGGTGACCTGCTCTACCTCCTGAGCTACAGCCAGGAGGCTGTATGTGTGTATGTGTGTGTGCCTGTCACAGGGGGGATTTGTGCTGACTGGTGAAGGTAAAAGATTCATGACCCAACAAAGCCTGTCAGGGCCACACACACTCACATACATACACATAAACACACACATTAAATTTTGAGACTAGGTGAGTCTGCAGATTTTGCTCTTAGGGAGAGACAAATGGAGCGAAAGGTTTGAAGAAAATGTCAGAAGGAGCAAATGTTGGAGACTGTTGAGCAAAAGGAAAAGAGGGGGAGAGACCGACCTGTGTAAAGAAAAAAGTAGGAGGAAGATAAGAAGGAATAGACACAGAGGAAAAGGAACTGGTTCGTGAAGCAGAAAGGTCTTTGAGCCATTAAATACTTGAGGGATTTCTTGGCTGTGATGACACATCAGAAGGAATAAACAGAGGAGAGGAGAGGAGAGGAGAGGAAGCACAGCAGCAGAAAAAGACTGACTCACCTTTCAAATCACGACTCTTGTGTACACTTTCTTTGGGTCACATGTGGGAAATCCCACATTAAATTTCTTGCAGTTCTTCGGAGAATGATACATAATATCAACAGTATCATGCAAAGTTGGGGTTGGCGTATAGCAAAGGACCTTTAAAAACCAAAGCATCACATGTTACTTGTTGCACAAAGACTAAGAAATCAAACTTATGTGACTGCATGGCTGGTGAGTTACTGCTTCTTCTTCTTCTTCTTCTTTATAGTTTCAAAAGATGAGATCTTATTTGATCAAATGAAACAGAGCAAGAGATCCGGACATTTTGGTCAAGCACACACTACATAGTTTCTTGGACATTTTGAAAGGATTTTCTTTTCGTTATTTTATTTGTATTAGAAGTAACAATTTTATTATTATATAGTTCTGTGAAAAAATAAGCACATGCTGTGCTTAGTTTATAGAACCACCTTTAACAGCAATAACCTCAGGTACTCATTTTCTGCATGACTTTATCAGTCTCTCACATCATTGTGGAAGAATTTTGTCCCACTTTTCTTCATATCGTTGCTTCACTTCATTGAAATTTACAAGCATTCATTTGTGCACAGGTCTCTTAAGGTGCGACTATAGCATTTCAATTGGATTGAGATCTGCACTGTGACTGGGACATAGTGGTTCCAACCACTGTGCTTGACAGTTGGTACGTTTGCGCTGATGTGTTGTGTTAAGTTTTCTCCAAACGCGTTGGCATACATTATGGCCAAACATCCCCACTTTGGTCTCGTCTGTCAAAAGGACATTGTTCCGAAGTCTTGTGCTTTTTTCAGATGCAGCTTTGGAAACCTAAGCTGTGCTGCCGTGTTCTTCTCAAAGAGAAGAAGCTTTCTCCTGACAATCCTTTCAAACAAGCCATACTTGTTCAGTCTTTTTCTAATTGTCCACAGTTGACTATTGTCTCTGGAACCAGGCTTAATTCTGCTTAATTATGACTTCACTGGCGTTTGCAGCATCTTTCGAAGGGTGGGGACTGAAGAACTGAAGAAATCTTTTGGCCGAATTCCTTTCAGTTTAACTTTTGAGATAATTTAGTGCTGCAAATGGATATAAGCTGATACAAAATATGTCCGGTCTTGCTGCTTTAAGAAATTATGCTCAATTTTACAGGAAGAGAAGCCTGGCACCACAGTTCATTGCATTATGAATCGCCATTAGAGCTTTTGCCAGCTGACCTGATCATCCTGCAATTCATTCCAGTGTGCCAGTTTGTTTATCATGTTTCCAGATTTATGAAAACATTAAAAATATGCATAAAACACACACATTTACCTTAATGTGACAACCTCTGTGGGTATCTGCCTGTACAGCTGACACAAGTTGCGCTTTGTAATGTAGTGGTGTATGTCTTTGAACTTTGTACTACATGCATGCACACCTGCAGGTTTTACGCAGAAGCAGCTGTGACTGGGTGTCTGTACTTGAGATGCACATCCAGCCCTCTGCCAGTTCACCAAACATTGTAGCATCAGAGAGCAAAGCATTATTTTATCTAAATACATTCAGCACCCTCTCTGTCTCTCTGCCCCTACAGAATCAATAGTCATTACACTCAGAGTGAATTGATCTCACAGTGCTGTTTGCTGATTCCTCAGACTAAACTAAAACCTAATGAATCCCAGGCCCTCTGTATCAGGTGAATGAATGTCAAATGCATGGAACGTCTGAGCGGAGTGGAGGTCACATGTAATCGGACCTGCTTCCTTTCGGGAGACCAGGAGATCTTTATTGTTTTCCTAGTAAACCAACATGTTGGAATCAAATAATAGACAACACTAAATGAATGCTGGTTTATTTCATGTTATAATCTAGTGATGGATGGATGAAAATGGGTCAGAGAGGACAAGCTGATATAGAGGTGAAAAGGCAGAGGCAGAGACAAGGTGAGTGAGTGGGAATATGGGTGAACATGTAAACTAAAAAAAAATTTACATCACAAGAAATCCTACTATGGCATTTGAAAATAATACAAATCTTTTCATCAATGTAGAATCTTGCTTGTGCCCCAAAAATACTGCCTTTAATTTGCTAAATGTTTTATTCCAGTGGGTCCCTCAGTCTGTTCCATTGTTTATCCCAATTCAATAAACCTGTAAAGTTCTCCATACAGAAAAATAAACTTTTAGAGTCAATTTTTATTCATTTTTCAATTTTAGTTCACACTCACTGACAACTTTGTTAGGCACACCTGTTCAGCTCATTAATGCAAATATCTAATCAGCGAATCACATGACAGCAACTCAGTGCACGTCAACATGATCAAGACGTCCTGCTGAAGTTCAAACTAAGCATCAGAATGGCAAAGACAATCTGATTTAAGTGACTCTGAACGTGGCATGGTTGTTGGTGCCAGATGGGCTCGTCTGACCATTTCTGAATCTGCTGATTTGCTGGGATTTTCCCACACAACCATCTCTAGGGTTTACAGTGAAGTCTCCAAGAAAGAGAAAACCATCGAGTAGCAGTTCTTTAAGTGAAAATGCCTTGTTGATGTTAAATGGGAATGGCCAGACTGCTTTGAGCTGATAGGAAGTCAACACTAACTCCAATAGCCAGATGTTAAAAACAAGGTATGTACAGTAGAGCATCTGTGAATGCACATCACCTTGAAACAAATGTACTACGGCAGCAGAAGACAACACCGGGTGACAGTCCTGTCAGCTAAGAACAGAAAACAGAGTCCACAGTTCACATCGGCTCAGAAGTCTTGGAAAATATAAGACTGGAAAGTGTTCCCTGGTCTGCTGAGTTTAGATTTCCGCAGTAACACTGGGAAACAATATGAAAGCATGGATCCATTTTGCCTTGCATCAATAGTTCAGGTTGCTTGTAGTGTAATGGTGTGGTATATTTTCTTGGCACACTTTGGGCCTCTTAGTACTAATTTAGCATCAATTAAATGCCATAGCCTACTTGGGTATTGTTGCTGACTAAGTCCATCCCTTTATGACCAGAGTGTATCCATATTCTGATGGCTGCTTCCCGCAGGATAATGCACCATGTCACAAAGCTCAAATCATCTCAAACTGGTTTCTTGAACGTGACACTGAGTGCGCTGTACCTAAATGGCCTCCACAGTCACCAGATTTTGATCCAATAGAGCACCTTTGGGATGTAGTGGATTGTGGGATGCTCTCATGAAAAATATGGACCAAAATCTCTGAGGAATGTTTCCAGCACCTTGTTGAATCTGTGTCCTGAAGAATTAAAGCAGTTCTGAAGGCAAAATGGGTCCAAATTTGTCAGTGAGTGTACAATCACAGTTGGAACTCTGTTGTACCTTGTACAGTACCTGCACCCTACCCAGTTTCACAGGGAAATTATGGGTAAAAATCTTTCTAGTTTTCCCCCTTTTGATACTTTTAAATTATATTTAATTTTTTTAATCATATTTAAAAGTGTATCATTTATTTCTATTTTTTCGCCATCACATTGACAAGAGATAAAAATAATTGCTATTATTATAGAATTATTTTCATCATAATGTTTTAAACCAATATGCAAAGTTTGGGCGTCTAATAAGCCTTCACATATCTGTTATTTAATCTGGATTGTATTTCATTGAAACAACATGCTCTCACCTACACAGTCTACTGTGCTGCATAAATGCAGGGCTGCTTTGGGCTCAACACAAAGCATATTCCATTATGCAACTATTGTTTAAATGTGTTTGTGTTTATTTTGACAGTAAATGTAAGACATATAGAAGCCCTGTAGGAAGAAATGAGTTTATGAATGGTCTTATACTGTAGATCCCACCCCCACTATAATGGGAGGACTGAAATGGGGAATTAACTGTCTGTGTGGGACAAATTTGTCCATTTTCATTCTGAAGCAGCTGCAAACAGAAGCATATGGAGGAAACTTATGATAGGGAATTCTGAATCTGAGAGGATCTGCAGTGGCATGAGATTGAAACGGGTTTTTTAAGTCACGTTTCAAAGTTGTGACAGCGTAATCAAACATAGAGGCACACATCCTCAGAAGTTTATTTATAACATAATCTGTGGTCACGGATATGAGCTTAAGTCTTTGGATCACGCGCTCTCACTTACAGACACACACACACTCACACACAACTGACTTCTATCCACAGGATGGATAATTTGTATTTTTCCAGCCTGACCAGCCTGCTGCTTGTAAAAAGACCGGTCTTTGATAAATCTTATCTCAGCCTCTTCCTGTCTCGAGGTGGTTTAATGTCCTTTTATCATTTGCCATCTCTTGTCTGTTTGGTTGACAGAAGTGACACCAAAAACTGGAGCTTCAAATCTGCCCTTGCAGCAGTGATCATTTGGGTTGTCTTGTAGTAGTAAAGAAAAGAGGATGAGGTTCAAAGCACCATGGTGTCATGCAGCTACATGGCTAGTGTAGGACACCTACTGAACCAAGAGATTAGATTTAGAACCAGGCATCGCTGCTGTCTCACAAAACGCATTATTTACTCGTGGTCGAGCTGAATGTAGTTTATAAAGTACTTAAAGTGGTGAAACTGGAAGCACTGAAGCATCCAAAGGCTTTTCTGGACCGTGTGTAACAGACTACAACCTTCTGCTTGGTGACCATGCAGTGAATAATTTTGCTTCCTGTTTATTTGTCTGTTCATCAGCTTCTTTATTGGCTCATTGTGCTGAACTTTTGTGAACCTCTTTTTCTGATCATTCTCTGTAAACCCTAGAGATAGCCGCCGTGTGGGGAAATCCCAGAAGATCAGCAGTTTTTGAACTAGCCAGACCAGGCCATCTGGCACCAACAACCATGCCTTGCTCAGAGTTACTGAAATCACCTTTCTTCTCCATTCTGCTGCTCAGTTTGAACTTCAGCATGTTGTCTTGATCATGTCTACATGTCTAAATACATTGAGTTGCTGCCATGTGATTGGCTGATATTTGTGTTAATGAGCAATTAAACATGCGAGTTTAAATTGAATGGTTCCGCTCAGAGACTAAAAAGAAAAAAAATCAACATTTTAAAATCAAGATGCATCTTCCTCATCTTCCTTGTTTATTTACAAGAAATAGTCTGTACCTATTCAGAAAAAAAAACCTACTGATTTGGATGAGGTGTTTTTTGTGCATTAGGAAGTGCATTGCAGAATGTAACAGTGGAAACCTGGATGACCATTCACAACACTGTCCTCTTAACACTGTCATGAAACTGTCTCCTCAAAGATAAAGGGCTCAGTATTCCCCATGTGGTTTGACATTACATATATCCATGTGCATTGCAGAAATCAATTCATTCTTTTTGAAACAAGCCTGTGTTATAGGGAAGTTTGAAAGGGTCGATTTGGAAGCGCATAACATTATTTTCCTAATGCACATGAATGGAAACTATTGTGAAGAGCTGAAAAAAGAAGGTCAATGCAACAGCAGGTAATTAAACTGCAACTAAACTTCTGCAGTGCTTCACTTTACACTCAATGTCTCTCTCTCTCGCTCTCTCTATCTCACACACACACACACACCTCCACTGTGGCAGTTGCATTAGAATGAATGAGAATCTCCAAACCAATCACTTTGTAGCTTTATGGATCATCTGTCAGCCCAGCCATTAGACTGCCAACTTCTTGACATTTACCAACAAATTCATATTTCTCACACACACCCACACTTGCATGCACATACACACAGAAAAAGGCGCACACTCAGTCACAGAGTCGGTCCTCACTACAGTAGAAGTGCACCCACTAACACCCACGCCGACACACACTGAACGCTTGTTGACATTTGCCAGCTCTACACATTTTTTTCTGCCAGGCATTTTTAAATGAAGGACATGAGATAGATCCCTGTAACTTAAGACAGATTGATCCATTCCCGCCATAAAACTTGTTTCACTGCCTCTGAAGATGCGCTGCTCTGCAGCAGGCACACACTTGACACAGACAGATCCAATTCGAGCGTAAAATTTACTTGCTGTCTGTTGTTAGCCCCTTCTCTGCACTGTGAGTGTGTGTAAATTAGATTATGTGTGGTTGATATAATGGATGGGGACTGAGCATGCTCAGGCCACTGAGAGCTAGTTTGAAAGATTAACAAGACATCACGAGTTAGTTATGACACATCTTAAATTAGTCAGCGCAGAAAAGGGAAGAAACTTTTAACCAAATGCCAAACTGTGAAATCAGTTATCAAAGCGCAGCTGCTGTGAAACCCCATCAAACCAGTTGGAAAACAACTTTTACACACTAATTATTTTGAACCCTCAGGATGGGCACTGACAAGAACCTTGTATTTTTTTTTGACTGTTGTGAAAGCTGCACAGATATGGACTGCAATATGAGGCTGGAAATACTGCATTATTTTGACTATTTTTGTACCTGTCAGCAAATAATATGAAAAAACTAAAAGCAACAAGTCTTTGCCAAAAAAAAAGTCACATGCCAATAAGGTCATAAAAGTCCTGAATCTAGGGTGTCATGGTCATTAATGAATTAAACTATAGGAAATATATTGCTACAGTATGTGCTATGTGTCGTCACTAAAATGTGTCTTTTCAGCCTGAAAGTGTTAATATACTGTCTTGTAGTCGAGGTGCATCTGCTACCTTGTGACATCTCTTTCTAAAATGTCAAGTGGTTTCACTCCAGTTTCCTCCACCAATCTAATTATTTGCAGAATAGGTGAAAGGCAACATTCCCTTTTTTAAAACAGCATTTTAATTTAAATACACAACTTTAATACCTCAGTCACATCCATCCTCTGTCCATTTATCTAGGGTCAGGTTGCAGAGAAACCCAGAACTTCTGTTCCCCAGCCACTTCTTCCAACTAATTCAGGGGACCACCAAGGTGCTCCCAGGCCAGGCGAGTCCTGGGTCTAGCCCGGGGCCTCCTCTCACTAGGACATGCCTTAAAGACTTCGCCTAGGAGGAACCCAGGAGGCATCCTAGTCAGATGCCTGAACCACCTCAGCTAGCTCCTTTCAATGTGGAGGAATAGTGGTTCTTCTCTGAGCCCCTCCTGAATGAGTGTAGTCTTCATCCTATCTCTAAGGGCACCAGGCACCCTTCAGAGGAAGTTCTTTTCCACCACTTGTATCCATGATCTCAATCCTTCGGTTACTACCCAAAGCTCGTGACCATTGGTTAGAGTAGGTATTCAATTCAATTCAAAGATCTTTATTGTCCCCTAAGGGCAATTATTTCCACAGCCAGTAGTTAAACATTAAAAACAGTCGTACCATAGACCACAAAAAAAAAAGAAAGAAAGAAAAAAAGACAAAATCACAACAGGTCATTTAAAAACCTAATCGCTGCTGGAATAAAAGATTCCCTCAATCTCTTTGTCCTAAATCCTTGCACCCGATATCTGCATCCAGAAGGAAGCAACTTAAACTCCTGGTGCAGTGGGTGGTCTGAAGCTGCCAGGATCTGTTTTACTGTTTTCGCTGACCTTACCAGGTACGTAGATCAACTGCTAAATTTTCAGCTTTGCTTTTACACTCAGCTCCCTCTCCACAACAACAGATTGGTACAACGTCCGCATCACTGCAGCCGCAGCCCCAGTTCGTCTGTCAATCATCCACTCCCATCTTCCCGCACTCGTGAACAAAGATACTGAAACTCCTCCACTTAGAGCAGCAACTCGTCCCTTTTCCGGCTGAGAACCATGGTGTCAGACTTGGAGGTGCTAATTCTCATATCCACTGCTTCACACTCAGTCGAGAACTGCTACAGTATGAGCTGGAGGCCACGAGCTGATAAAGCCAACAGGACCAAATCATCTGCAAAAAGCAGAGATGAGCTTCCGAGACCACCGATTTGGAAGTCTTCTGATACTTGGCTACACTTTGAAATTCTGTCCATACAAATTATAAATATAATCATTGACAAAGGCAGCCCTGGCAGACTACAACACCCACCAGAAACAAGTCTGACTTATTATTGCCACATAACAATGGGTACCACAGGATATCTCGAGGTATGCAGTCAAATGCCTCCTCCAAGTCCACAAAACACATGTAGATTCCCACACATACTCCAATACCCTTCAGAGAATAAAGAGCTGGTCCAGCTTTCCATGACTAGGATGAAAACCACATTGTTCCTTCTGAATATGCACCCGGGCATAGACCTTCCCGGGGAAGCTGAGGAGTGTGATCCCTCAATAGTTGGAGCACACCACGTGGTCTGCCAGACATTCCCAGTGCCCCCTCACTATATGTTTAGGTGTGCCAGGTCTGTAAAGGAGCTTCCTCCCAACACCTGATCCAACTCATCAGCAAGACGTGATCAGTTGACAGCTCAGCTCCTCTCTTCACCCAAGTGTTCAGAACCTATGACCTCAGATCTGATGAATGCAACCCTTCTGCAGTTTTGCAATAGGTTACTCAATTTAGCTGGTTGCATTCTGGTAATATTTCTATATAAAAGAACGGTTGAGTACACATGTTAGTTTGCAATTGAAATGCCATCCTGCACCAAATTTGTCACTACCTGTGGAAGAATTTCAGAATTTCTGTTTCAAAGGCATGAAGCTCTGGCGTAGTTAATGTGCATTTCTAGTCAATAAAAATTTCTGCTTATACTGTCTTAATCTTTGGTATGAGACGCATATGCAACTGTCACATTGGAAATTCTCAAAATCTTTAAAAACTGCACAAAACAAAACTACATTATCATCATTACTGTCCAAACTTTCCAGCTTAATGAGCACGTAAATGCCAACAAACCCAGAGAGAGAAACTATCTGAGCCTGTTCAGAGAACCACAACACTCAGTGGGATACTTCCTTATTCCTCTGGTGCCCATGGTAACAGAAGTGAGGTCAGCAGAGGTTGGGACCAACGGGAAGCAGGGACCACGACGATGAGAGGTCATGTGTGAGCGGCACAAGAGGTCAGTCCCAAGTGTCCACGCACAAGCAGATATACACACACCAAATGCACATACAGCGTAATGAGTGCTATGTATGAATAGAGCTATATGGACCAGGTCTGGTTTAGGCTAATGAGGCCCAGGGGTTATCAGAAATGCACAGTAATATCACACTTTGTGCTATGTGAGAGGATGAAGGCAATATAACACCATCAAGTTTAGCAGTATCACACCTGCTGTAATTGTGGGTTCATGCCAGATCTTACTTTTCCATTTTTGTTTTTTTTGTTCTACAAGATTGGCTAGATGTCAAATTTTTCACATCTAAATGGTTTTAACTTAACTTTATTTGGTTTAATTTCTTCTAAGGACATAAAAATGTTGCACACTCCACTTTTTGTCAGATTTTACATACTTTAATATTGCTCTCATCACATGGGTTCCAGACTCAATCTGTCAACTAGTATAAAAAACATGTCATGAGATGGAATGAGATGAGGTTTATTTGTGGCATGCATGGCACAATGCACAGTGAAAGGCAGATGTACCTGCAGCCAATAGTAAGTAATAAAAATCTATAAATAAGAATATAAATAAGTCATTTACACATCGATAAAATGTATAAATAACAATAAAAGGTGTAATTCACATCACGGCACACAAGATAAAAATATATAAATATCTAGGGAAGAAATATAAAATTCAAGACAGTATTTACATGAGAGCACATTATTGCAAAAAGGTACTGTGCTAAAAAGATGCTACATAAGTTCTTGATGCCAATGAACTGGTACAAACATTCATTAACATTCATTAAGTAATAAAGCTTTAAATGATTTTGACAGTGGTGCTCAATGTGAATTATCTCCTAAACACCGAAGTACGGCCAATTGATAGCATAGTACCTTTTTGCAAAACTCAGTAATACTTTGATAAATAAAACTTAATTTATGCTTCTGCATTGAATAGAGTCCATATAGACTTTACAATGGAGCCTATGCAAGTGGCTGACACCGTTGCCAGGATTAATTGTGCGTTGCTCTGCAAAACATTAGAAGTGGCAGCGGGATTTCCCTCAGACTCCATTCTCTTCTGTTGGAAATAAAAAGAATGGAAAATGTTGGCAAAAGAAGTAGCGAGAAACGCATTGGAGGAAACAATTACAGGCCAATCAGTCGTTGCAGCTGCATTGACATGACATGTAGTTACATTTCAAGGGAGATGCTTGTCAGGTTACAGCGAAAGTTATGCCAGAATGGTTTACAGTTAAGACATACCTACAACAGAAGTATAAATCCTACTTTAGATTTTGCCATAACAAATAGAAACTGGAATTAGTGCCTTGAGGTTGTATTCCTCTTCCTTTTTGTTCTTGTTCTTCAGCCCAGCAATGCAGAAGCTCTATAAAATCAGCTTTTTATCACAATCACTCCTTCAGTTCCTGATTTATGGTGTTAAATTATGGCCAGGAAATGTTTTTTGCAGAATATTACGAAGTTTAGCATTTTATGTTTATCAGCAGCTCTGTGGTGTAGGGGTTAACACATTCACCAGCGACCGGGAGGTGACACAAACCCAGCCTCCGGGGTCACCAGCTTTTGTACCCCTAGTGCCGGTCCCAAATGGAGGGTTGCATCAGGGAGGGCATCCGGTGTAAAATCAGTGCCAATCAAGGTGTTGCTCCATCTAGTGCGGCGACGCCTTGGGAAATAAGGGAACTTTACAATTGTGTTGTAGGTTCGTGTGAACTCTGATTAAAAAAAACGTAATGGCTTCTTTAATGGCCAAAAACATGTTTTTTAATGGTCACGGTGAACTCGACCTTTGGCCACCCAAATCAATGGCACACACAGTGAGTCCAGCTCACTGTGTGTGCCAAATATGTAAAGTTCCTTAGATACTGTGTTGACAAGAAACACTGCTGGCCACTGCTGTGGAGACAAAATGCAATAAAAGAAAGTATGATGTATTCCAGAAAATTTGATATATAAAAGCTATATGACTCTCGTGGTCTCATGGCTGCTTCAAGGTCCGTCCAGTTTGAAATATTCACACATAATTTCACGTGGGGTTACACATCAACTACCAGTGGAGCTTCACACCATCTGTGCAGACACACACACACACACACACATATCTACTGTACAAGGTTGGAGCTGTAAAGTCACATCAGCATGCAGGGACATGCTGCACGTGTGTTGCCTGTAAAGCACTTTGGGACATGTTCTCTGATCCATGACAGGGTGAAGAGAGAGGCGAGGAGCGAGAGCAAGAAAAACAGCTACAGACAAAAAGTGTTCGT
>VUQK01016534.1:24875-38548 GCA_015106715.1 Bujurquina vittata
ATAAAATTATAAAAAAAAAAAAAAAATTATATATATATATATATATATATATATATATATATATATATATAAAAATAAATAAAAATCTTCAAGTTAAACGTAATAACTCAAAATGTCCACCAGTTAAAGCTGTACAATCATTTTTAAGCTCCAGATAGCCAAAGAGAAAGATGATGTTGAGGAGTCTGTGTACTTTTGCTCTGGTGAAGGCTGTTCGGGGTGGATGTCGGCACAAACCTGCTAAATATTTCAAGAATGTAAAAGTACTGGTTTCTTCCCCATATCCATTCAGCACTGGTGGGCTACAGCAACAGGAAAATTGCCACAAAAAATATAAAAAATATATATTACAAGAGCTCCTGCAAAATGCATCTGCAAAAAGCCCCACTGCTTGCATAGGCCGATCCTCGTGCAACGTTCACATTTTGGTGCCGCAAAAGCTCATTTGGTGTGTGTCACCCTCTACTGTAAATGTAACTGGCTGACACCTGGAGTAAAGCAATTAATACAAGGCTCACAGGCAAAATATCTACTTACATCGCTTGATCTTTCTCTCGCACTTCCCTTCTTTTCTCACAAGCGGAGGCTTTTAGCAGAAAACGCCGCTCTTTAATAATTTGTACTCATGTGTCACCGTGCTGGCTACGAGCACTTTTGGCTTTCAGATATTGCTGCCGATCCAAAAAAGCACACTGAAACACTTTACCAGAAATGCACAAACCAAGCAGGACAAACTTAAAAACAAGATATCAGCAAAATAATCAGCTGACAAGAAATAGACATGTAAAACGTTACAAGAGTAACGTGAACAACAGCCTGAAAAAACCAAAATGTGTTAGTGTTGCACGTGCATGGACGGATCCTGACATAAAAGGCCACTGGGCGAGGGACATGCTTACCCCTCCTACACAGGAGCAAGTTACCCAAAAGAAAACTCATTTTACACAACTTTGTGACATTTTTGCGTTTCTTTGTGGTCATTTTGCATGTCTTTGGCTTTCTACTTCAGTAATCCTGTTCACACACGTGCACAAGAATCCTGAGGCTGAATGAGAGAACACGCGCAGTATGTTATTCAATGTGGTTTAGTGGCAACAACCTGTTTGGCACCAATATAGCTTCTCCACAATCTCAACAGAGGAAACAAGTTTCAAGTTTTTAAAATGTGTATTTAGTGCTCATGTTGAATAGTCTATATTCCCCACCACCATCACCACATTAGAACAGCTGAAGTAATGCCTCAGGTCCCCAGTCCAGGGCGGTCTGAGCCACGGCGAACACCGCTGCCCCGAGTGTCGCGGACAACCCCCATACTGCCATCTTCACCATCCTGTTCCCCTTCCTCCACAGCTGGCCTCGGTCCCCGTGCAAAGCTGCTTCCAGGCCTAAGGAGGATATATGGAGGAGGGTTCAGACAGTGAGGAACTCAAAAACACAAAGGGGTCAAGAAGAATCATAAGCTGACCCAAAAGACGATTAAGGGGCATTTCATGTGTAATTATGTGTAATTATGATATTGCAGATTTCTCTTTAAATTCACATGTACACAATGCCCACTGTGGGAATTAAACTTTCTGAGCAGCAAATATAATAGAAATTCAACAAGGAAAAACAGCTTTTGTATGTATTTGCAATGCATCCAATCACAGCTAGAGGTGAGTGTATTAAACATCACTCTCTAATACAAAAATCAGCACATAAATCAGTTTTCACTGCCACCACTGGTTGAAAGTTACAAGTGTTTTGCACCTGTAATTACACCCAACATCACTGATGGATGTGGCCAGATGTGTGCACCTGTAAATCAGACTTTACGATAATGTCAACGATGTCCTCCAGCACATTTCTACAACACTGCACCAAAATGGAACGTTGGTGTTACATTCACAGAAAATGTGGATTCTGCCAGTAAGAAACGCCAAATACTAAAGAAAATACTTTGAGCTCATTTTAACCAAATGGTATACCTTTGATCAGTGAAAGGCAATAAGCTAAAATTGGACTTTGAGTTAAAATTGCTTTGTAAAATCACTGTTTACAAGGTAAAGGAAGGACATTTTTCACAGTTAATGAGAGACAGAAAAGAAGAAGGTTCTATAGAGCGGCCCTCAGTGTGTCCGTTATGCATTTCATCTCACTCCTAATTGAATTTTGATGAAACTGTGGGGAATTGTGTAAATAAGCTTTAATATTACTCGGTTTAGTCTGATGGGGAAAGCTACAACATGTTTTTGATTGCGTGTTCATTATATACAAGCTGCTAAATAGATTTTCACAAAACCTGCGGGAATAATGCATCTTTTTGTTCTGTTCTGACATATTCAAATTTGCACTTGATTGGTCTGATGGGGGTGCTACAACATTTGTTTACTTGTTATTGATTGGCCCAAAGGGGGGTGCAGAGATTGTGGGCGATGACATATTTGCTGTTGCCTTGTTTTGATGAATTGTGTTTACATGAAGAGCAACAGAAATGTAATAAACTGTGGATCCAACTTTTTTTTTGTTGGGTAGAATTTTCTTCGTATCGTTCAGCAGTCGATATTTGTTTTTTGCCAACTTCAAAGAATTTACTTTTACCTTAACCATCCACATGTCTGCATGTGTGAAGTTCTCAGTCAGTCAGTAATAAGATTGCAGAGACTATTTGTACCGTGTCTGGAGGTGGTCGAGCCCTGGGCCTTTGTGAGACGCTGGAGAACAGAGTCTGGCCTCTGGTGGAGGGTGGAGAGCTGAAACGCCTGGAAGGTGCTGATGGACAAGCTGAAGAAAGGAAACAGAGAAAGAGAGGGGGTGGAAAGAGAGAGTTAGTTAGTGATGGAGAACAGAGTCAGGTCTAAGGTGAAGCATAAATAACTGGAATGATGTGAAAAGATGGACTGATGAACAAAGTGATGGATAAAGACAGGCGAAGACAAGAGCGGGAGACAATTTTGGAGAACTCCTAACTCAATATCTCATGTGTATTGGTAGCACAGAGGGCAATGTATAGCGAAACATCAGTATCTTTCAGCGTGTCATTCAAGGCCTTGTGTCACTTCATGCCCTAAACAATGACTGTATGAGCCACACTGAAGGACACTGACAGGCAGAAAGCAACTGATGGCTGTAGATACACAGAGAGAAGGTGACTGCTATCATGCCTCTAGAGTTCCCCCCCCCCTAAAATATTTTTTAAAAATGTGAAAAATGGTCACACAGAAGGCTACAAATACACTAAATGGCCAGTATATGTTATAACACCAGTCAGGATGTGCTTTTAGAGCATCACCTACCAGTCAGTGAAGGAATTACATCACATTACTGGCTGTGAATGCGCAATATTTTAAAATAGAAAATTACTGATTTTTATTGTTTATAGGCTCTTTAGATTGTAGACTGTTCACGGAATAAAACCAGCAATAATAAAACAAGAGCTGCACTAACGTTTTTAAAGTTACATCTTATAAATGTTTCTTCTTTCGGCTGCTCCCTTCAGAGGTCGCCACAGTGGATCACCTGCATCAATCACACCTTCTCTGTTGCATCTTCTTCTGTCACACCAATCCTCTACATGCCCTCCTTCACTACATCCATGAACCTTCTCTGTGGTCTTCCTCTTTTCCTCCCACCTGGAAGCTCCATATTCAACATCCTTTGGCCAATATATCCACTATCCCTCAGCTGCATATGTCCAAACCATCTCAACTTTGACTCTAACTTTGTCTGCAAATGGCTCGACCTGATATACTCATTTCTGATCCTGTCCCTCCCGGTCACACTCAATGAACATCTTAGCATCTTCAGCTCTGCCACCTCCAGCTCGGCTTCCTGTGTTTTTGTTAGCGCCACTGTCTCCAAACCATACATCAAGGCAGGTCTCACTACCATCTTCAGCCTTCCCTTTCACTCTTTCTGCTATCCGTCACAAATCACCCCTGACACTTATTTCCCCCTGCCCCCCCCCCCACTTGCCCTCTCTTCTTCACCCCTCTTGTGCTCTGTCTGTTGTTTAGGACAGTTGACCCCAGTTATCTGAACTCATTCACCTTCACTACCTCTACTCTTTGCAACTTCACCTTTCCACCCGTCCCCCTCTCATTCTGTCTTGCTTCAACCACTCTTTTAGTCCTCATCTCTCCAGTGCACCCCCCCCACCACCACCACCTCTCCAGGCTCTCTTCCTCCTGCTCCCTCTTCTCAGTGTAACTCGACGGTTAGTTACATTTTGTAGAATATTGTTGAAGTTGTTATACTGACTAGTTTTGTCTTTCCAACTTTCCAGGATAGTTTCATGGGAAACAGCACTTGCTTTTAACAAAAGCAAGAATGGGCATAAAAACTGACTTAAGTCTGGAAAAAAAAAACCCCACAAAAACACAACAAATCATCAAACAAAAAACTAACTTTACAAAAAAAATAAATAAATAATTCATCACACATGTATTTGAGCCTGTATCCTGAAGTCAAGTACGCAAAAATCTTTTTCTGTAATTATCAGATGGTAATACCTAATTAACAGCTTTAATAAACTGGTGTTCCCTCACCTTTTGCGGGACTGCAGTGCTGCCTGCTTAGCCAGTAATGATGGAGGGTACTTCTCGAACAAGTCCTGGGCCTGGCCAATCAGAAGCTCATATGGGAGATCCTGGGGGATGCGAGAGAGGAGGTGATGGACCATGGCCATGTCACACTCTGTCTGCTTCACCTCTTTTTCTCTGTGCAACACGATCTAGGGGAGCATAAGAGGAAAGAATTGGTTACAACTTTTAATGCTAAAGCAGATCGCTCTGGGCAATACTTAAATCCTAGACTCCACATGTTGTACATTAGCTGATTTCAGTGTTGTTTGTGAGGCTCACAGCAGAGAGATAAGCAGATGAAGAGTTAAAGCCCCATGCTGTGCACTGTACTCAGCCTGGGAGGAAACATGAACTACATTCTGCTTTGTTGTTTCATACACTTCAAACTCAGCTCTCCCTCTGCCCAGCCCCTATAAAACCACACACACACACACACAAAAACATCCTTAAGTGCAAACAAGAGCCCACTTATCAAAATGCACAAACTCTACAGTTAAATAACACAAAGGAACAAAATAATTCATGTACACTCTCAATATAACATTTCAACTGACAGAAACGGTCCAGCTGGAAGTAACCCGCATGTATGGCATGCAGCAGTTGGTGTGGAGGAGCAGATGAAAAAAGTCGAAACATTTTCCCTTTGTAATCTGTCTCCGTGTCCTTCCTACTAAAGCTCTCGCATCACTCAGCTCTCTCTCCTCATTCTTTTTCTCTCTCTTTCCTCTTTAATCCCTCCCTCTGTACCCTTCTTTCTCATCTGCTCATTAGGAAGCATCTAATTAACTAGTCTGATGACTCCACAGTACTCTGCCACAGTGTGTGCATGTGTGTGTGTGTACGGCAACATGTATTCACGTGTTCTGGATTACTGACAAAACAACCTCATTGGCTCTCGCCCATTTCCTGCGGGCAGCGACGCTGACTTACCGTAGCAGCGAGGTAGATGGGCATCAGTGGATGTGAGGCGAGGAAGAAGTCGTACAATCTCAGGGTGTGCTTGAACTCTGACAGGACATGGCCGTACCATGTGATGAGCCAAGAAAGTGCAAAGATGGTTCCAACCTCGGCTCTAAAAAGGAGGCACGCAAAGAGAAGTGAATACAGATGAGCCATGCTTTTATTTTTTTTTTTTTTCCTTTTACCTTAATGTAATACTTAATACATTCTACTCTTTCTGTAACCCTGTCTATACACAGGTCTACTTTCATATTTGTCCTCTGTTTGTTTTCATCTCGGTGACTTTTGATGTTTTCTGAATTACATAGTTGTTGTGAGGTCTTATGTAAACGGACGGTCTTGCCTCATCAACACAGAGATATTAAAGTAGACATATTATGCTCAGTTCACATTTTTATTCTTGAACTCTGCTGGCGTAGTTTTGTATCATTCACATTTAAAAATAATGCAAAATCATTTGCATTGGGCCTGAGCCCCTCCGTTCATCATCTCTCTGAAACAAGCTGTTTTAGCTCCTCTCCCTTTAAGGACACCCTGTCTTTAAGCCAGCTTCCTCCTGACTGGATGCCCCACTGCAAACAAAAGGTTTGAGCAGTAGATGGGTGGGAGCTGTTGTGTTCACAGCCATAGCTGTGTGCCTGAAATGAGCACATTAATGGAAAAAATTGGAACATTACATACAGTTAATGGTAAAAGGACTGGCTTTTGTATAGCGCTTTTCTACTCGAGCTCTCAGAGCGCTTTATACAACATGCCTCATTAACCCATTTATACAAACACAATTTCTGTGCCGAAGTGCTTTCTATTTAACAATCACACACATTAACACGCCAATAAATGCATCGGGGAGCAGCTTGGGGTTCAGTATCTTGCCCAGGAAACTTTGACACACAGACTGTAGCAGCCAGGGATTGAACCAGCGACCTTGCAATTAGCAGATGACCCGCTCTTTGTAGTGTTGCCTCTGTACACCACCATAGTGGATTTGAATTCAAACAGTTAATACATGAATTTAGCTTTAGTTCAAGGGGTTTTACAAATAGTATTTTATTCATTTAGGGATTGCAGACATTTTTTATACATAATTCCCCCATTTTCAGAGGCTCAAAAGCAAATGGACAAACTAAAATCAGTGGTTACCTTACTTGGATGAACATGTGACTACCTGATGTTTAGAAACCATGGACATTACCAAATGTCCATATTCTGCTAGGCCTCTATTTTAGCCCATCTCTCTGCCATGATAAACTCTTGGCTTTATTTTGCACTACGCGTTGGGTCATTATCCATTTACACTAGTGCGTGCCATCCACATTTGACTGTATCTAAGCAAAAAGTATAGAACACACACATTTACAGTTTATCCTGCTACTTCTATCCATACTCACATCATCAATATTCAAAAGTGACCTGATTCTACTGGCAGTCATACATGCCCATATCATAACACTGGCTCCACATATGTGACTGATAATGTGGTATTCTTCAGATCATGAGCCGTTTTTCTCCTTCTCCATACTTTTGTCTTCCCATCATCCTGGTACAAATTAATCTTGGTTTTTGTCGGTCCAAATAATTTTTTTCAGAGCTCTTTCAGATGTTTTCTGGGAAAGTCTAATCTGGCCTTTCTGTTCTTGAGTGTAACCAGTGGTTTGGACCATGCTGTCAATCTCTGTATTTCTATTCTCGACTGTAGCCTTGACAATGGTACGCCTACTTCCTTGACTTAGTTAGATGTTGTGAAGGGGTTTTTTTTTTAAACCAAGGAAAGAATTTGTGATCATCCAGTGTAGTTGTCTTTGCTGGTCTTTCAAGCCTTTTGGTGCCGCTGAGCTGGACAGTGCCTTCCTTCCTTTTTAAGATGTACCAGATTGTTGATTTGGCCACTTCTAAAGTTTTTGATGTGTGTGACAGATTTATTTAGTGGTGATTTATATAGTAGATATGATGATCTACTATCATCTAAAATTTCATGAAATAACAGAGGATTTGGTTAACTTTTCAGAGTTTTTGAGGTCGAAATATATCAAATGACGACAAAAAAAAGTGCAGATTTGTGTGTTTGATGCATGTCTATCGGCCACATCTGTGACATTTGGGCAATTATGAAAACAGCGTTGTGATCGCTCTTCACAACTGACCACCTGTTTTTAAGTGATCAATGTTCTACAGTTTATCTTTGAGTCATGCGGATGAAGGCAAGAAAAAAACAAAACTATGGATGAGCTGGTCAAAGGTCTTTTTTTCCCCGATTGTGATAATTCTGACATCTTGAACACTAAAGATGAAACATGGAATTGAAAGGAAAATATATTTTCTTCAACTTCACATACATCCTACCTCTGTGCCTCAAGCAAAATAACAAATCAGAGGCTGCAGATAAATGCTGGACAGGAAAACTGAGGGGTAAAGAAGAATGAGAGCTGAAGGAAGGGACTGACAAATGAAAAGACGTTAGCGGGACTGATGGATAGAAGAAAGGAGCAAAGGGCAAAGATCATGTGCGATGGGATGGGTGGGAACTGAAAATGAAGCAGGAGAGAAAGAAAAATAAAGGCGAGCAGGAGAACAAGTACAGAATAAAAGAGGCAGAGATAAGAAGCCAGGCAAGGGGAAGAGGAAGTGTGCACTAGAAAGGGTGACTGAAACTTTGAAGTAGGGTGTTGTTTATCCTGCCGTCTTTTTCCAAGTGCAATGTCTTGTTTTTTGTGCTTTTTCTGTTTATGTCAGCGTGTATGTGAGTAGACAGGTAGTTTGCAAATATGGAAGTTGGCAGTAGTGTATCAATTATGAACTGGCAACAAGGCAGCAAAAAAACTGCAGAGCACACACACAGACACACACATCAAAATACTTTAAAGGGTGATTCATTGACTTGTAAACATTCCCATCCCGAGTTCTATTATCTGCAGTAGCTGGCTCTTTCATGACATCCTTTGTTTCATGTATCAACAAACTGCAAATGGCTCATATATCATTTTTGGCGGAATTTTCTAGAGAATCCCTGAAACAAAAAGGTACTTGCCTTCATTTTAGAGATTCTGTGGGATATGTGTGTGGATGTAGGGTACATCTTGGCAGGATAGACAAGCTGTTGTGCCACCTGAACTCCCCATATTTTAATTCAACTACAAATACACTTAGCCGTTTCTCTCACTGTAAGCCATAAAGTTAAAGGCCAACACTGTGGTGCCCTCTAGTGGTCATTACTTTTTCTACCTGACCATGAAGTCGTGCAGTTCCAAATCAACGTGCTCCAAAATAGGCATCAGATAGTTCAAAATGTGTTTGGTGCTGTCCATGGTAGGATCCATGAAGTCCCTGCACAGAGAAAAGACTTGCAGAAGTTATAAAAACAGTTATTTTAACGATATATAAAATTCTGAGAATCCCAAGGATATAAAATATCCAACCTGAGGTGATAATTAGATAGTGTGTCCAGCAATGCGATAGCCATTCGTTCCCCAACTACCAGCAGCAGAGTGACGGCCACATCATGGTAGCCTTGGTAGTAGTGCAGCTGAGGATTACCCTTCAAAACCTCCAGTATGATGTCAATGAGCTGCTCCTGAAGCACTGCTCTCTCTGTGGCTGGCATACCTGCACAAAGTGACATCAGAAGGACAGTTTTTTTGGATTATTAGAGTTCAACACAGGTTGCGTAACCTCAGAGTCCAGTGTTTCTATAGGCCCCCGACTGCTAATTTAAAGGCAAACATGGTTTCTGTGGCGAACGTGCATTTAACACAGATATCAATATCACAGTTTACAAAGAATAGCGTCTGCTACATTTCCCCTAACATATCTTATCAGTGCCACACAGGATCTAATGTTATAAGTTCAGTTTTTCCTCATAGCCTGCAGCTTCCTTCATTTCTTCATTATTGTTACTTTGATATAAAAATAGGTTTACACAGTCACTACTACCATGTAAACAACAGCAGTGCTGCTGAGATTAAACACAAAACCCCTCTCATCTCAAAAATATGGGAACTTCTCTGGTGAAGATTAAACTCGGTTCATAAATAACTCAAAAGATAGAGCCATGTTGCTTTAAGGTCAGAGTTAAAGTTTGATAAATGGCACACTGATGTAGATTAGATTAGATTAGATTAGATTTATTAATCCCTTTGGGAGGGTTCCGTCAGGGAAATTAAATGTAGGCTGCTATCTTGAAAGATAACACACACACACACCTACACCTACCTTTCGGGAACCGCTTCATGGACCTCCTGACATCGAGGACTACTTGGTTGTAGTCCTTGTGGTTCTCCCTCACATCTCGAGCTACAACAACAGCATTAGCATTATTAGCACCAGGAGCACTTACATTTATGCAGCTATAGTTCAGTTCATCAAACATTAACCAGATATTAAATGAATATACTAACCAGGTTTATGTGGTAGATCATACACATTTATGCTCAATAGTTTGGGCCAAACTTTTCTCCTCAGTTCATCAGTGAGCAGTCCTCCTTTACTGGCTGCTGCTCTCCGCAAGGTCTCAATGTCCACTGGATCACTGTCCATTCAAAAGTCACAGTTATACACTCATTGTTTGGATGAAACTTGGATGAGAATCCTTTGCGGTCAATGCCTGGAGTCTAGAACACATGGACATCACCAAATACTGCGTCTCCTCCCTTGCGATGTTCTGCTCGGCCTTCACTGCAGTTTTCTGTTCCTGCTTGTTTGTGGCTCGCCGTGCCTTCAATTTTGTATTTAATAACTAGAAAGCATTCTTTATCAGGTTGAGATCATATGACTGACTTGATTATTGAAGAATTTCCCTTTTCTCTGCCTCGAGAAACTCTTGGGTTTGTTTTGCAGTGTGCTTTGGGTCATTATCCATTTGCAATGTGAAGTGCCATCTGCTGAATCTGAGCAGAGTATAGCAGTGCTACATCTATCAGCAGTCACATTATTATACACTAGTGACCTAGTTCCACTGGTAGCCATGTTTGACAGATGATGTGGTATGCTTAAGATCATGAGCTGTTTCTCTTCACATCATTCTGGTACAAGTTCATCTTGGTTTCATCTGTACAAAGAATTGCTTTCAGAACTGTGCAGACTCTTTTTATTTATTTTTATTAAGTCTAACCTGAAGTTCCTGTTCATCAGTGGCTTGGACCTCGTAGTAAGCCCTCTGTATTTACATTCATGAAGGCATCTCTTGTTTGTAGACTTTTGAGAATGACACACCTAGATTGTCAAGAATGTTCTTGATAATGGTGTTGCTGAACTGGCTAGTGAATTGTTTTTATGCATGCACCAGATTGTTGATTTGGCCATTCCTTAAGTTTCTGCCATCTTTCAGATAGGTTTATTTAGTGTTTATTCAGACTAATGATGGCCTCTGTGACTTGCATTGTCATCAGTTTTGGACATCATAGCTCTTTCTTACCCACGACAAAAAAAGGGATTTATTTAAATGCTATGCTCTCCACATCTACCTTCACTGATGAAATTCTGTGTCTGTAAGTGTGAATTTAAAACAAAACGCATAAACTGTTGTTTTGTTCTTGAGAAATTAGCGTGGCTGCTTCTGCCACCTCTTAACACTAAAGTCCTTATGACCACATGATAGTACATAATTCCTGAACATAACTTAGTATGAAAGTTATTGTTTGTTGCTAAATTAATACCATCTATTTGTGGAATAGTGTATTGGATAAGCAGAAGAAGAGGGACTTCAGCTAAGGAAAACATACCCTACACTCTGGAATTGTAGTTTTAATAGAGGTATTTAGTGCCATGGAAAATGTTCACTTTTAGGCTTTTAAAATGACGACACTTTTGAGGAAGATTTTCAGGATTTTACATCTGTAACAGTGTCTTGCGTTCACTGAGGAAACTATTTTTCTGTTTTATCTCACATCTAGAACACAATACACAAATCAGAACGCCCCATGACTGATAATAATCGCTTTGAATAAAAAGGGGAAAAAAAGCTTTTAAATAGCTTAACTGTGTATAACCAGTTTGTATGGTGTAAGTACACTTAACAGGGACACTGTGATATTAACCTTATCAAAGCCTGATGAATCTCAGCCAGCTTCTTCTTCCTCCCACAACCTGGTTCTGTAATTAACAGACATGGATGGAGGAGTAAGAAAACAAAGTGGAAGCAAGTGGCACAGAGAAATAACAGGCAGAGCCGTGGGAGAGTGGGTAAACAGAGAGAAGACAGATAGGGGGAAGAAGAATGGATAAAGACAGAAACATATGAACCAATGTTAAATCAAATTTACTAGAATATCCCCAAAACACAGGTCTATTATTGCTAAACACTTAACGAGTTACCTTTGCAGGAAAATCCGTGGATTTATACTTGTTTTCTTAACTGCACAGACAAACCAAATGTTTCTTCATTCGTTGCATACTGAAAGACTTTTTCCAACTTGCCTATTTAATACAGTTCACGGAAGCAAAACCATTAGAAACAAGCATTGATCATTAATTTATATAAATTCTATGGACGCGATTGCAGCCCGTGGGGGTTAAACACAGTGCTGATGAACAAAACAAGTGACCGCTTTGCTGGACCACTGACTAAAAGCACTATTTCCGCCTCTTCTCTGCCAGACGGCCAGCTGTAATTTCCAAGCAGTCCAAGCTGCCTGACAAGCTGCCACGCAAGCAGCATTTGGGGATATTCAGCCAAAGTTTGCTCTTACAACGCTCTGTAAACAAATCGACACAAAACATGGACTCTGGGAGAATGACGGAAGAGGTTCGAGAATAGTGTCTAGTTAGTGTCACAAGGCTGCAGTAATAGCATTAGGATAAATTAGATGTAGCCACATAGTCTAAGACTGGTCAAGATGTTCCTGCCAGCACGTACAGATATCGTCAATATAATCTTGGTAGCAATCCAGGATAACTTTAATAAAAGAAGAAGCCTTAAGCGACTAAATGCAGCATGACTTATTCAAAAACAAAGTCTGCTGTCTTCGCGTACCTCTTGTGACAGGTCCATTCCCATTCACCGCAACTCCGCCGTTAGGTTTCTTCCTCTTGATTCTTTTCATTCCCTTTAAAAGCCAACTACCAAATCACGGAGTGTACACTGGGCCATAAGCAAATCAAGAATTTAAAAAGATGTCCCTAAACAGGCGAAAACACTGAACATACCTGTAACAGTGACAAACCTTCCCTGATCAGCTGTCGCCTACTCCACTCAACCTAGCCGAGCATTTGCTGCTACAATGCAATTGGTCAAAAATACCACGTGACGTGAAGCACGTATGGTATTGGTTTAACCTTCCACTCGCACTGCATTCTGACTTGATTGTAGTTTTGTAGTTTCTACGTGTGAGCGACGGTAGCTTTTCTTTTTTTTTGCCGAGGGGGGTGGGGGGGGGGCGGCGGCTAATAAAACGCGCTAAGCAGAATTGTTCTTAAGCAATAATTTTTTTATGACAGACAAAAACTCGCTCAAATGCAAAAAAATAATACGGAACATGGACAGGTTTGACGAATTGTTTTTAATTGACTTAGGAAATACCTAAATGTTAAGGCTCAACTAAGACAAAAATAACATTGACATCCAGCACTGGCAGGAATACGCAAGCTATCGTAAAATTGGCAGTTTAGATCCAGTTTAATATTTTTAATACTGAATAAATTTTAATTTAATTCAAGTGTCTTGTGAACTTATCGATATGACTCAAAATCCAAATGTGTTTCATGCAGCCTCTATCAATAAATAGCGTAAAGTTGCATTAAATTCTGTGGTTTTGAGCTGAATGGCAAGGATTTGCTTCTCCAAAAATGATTTCTTGGATACCTGTAAGTAGGCCTGTCGCGATAAACAATAAATTAATTAACCGCACGATAACTTAAAATGAGGTAGACAATTTTGATTTATCGGCTTTATCGTTTCTAACTCTGGCGCTCTCCACTGTCCCCTCCCTTTCTCATTTCCTTAGCGTAACGGGGAGTGAACTATGGCGTCAGGTAGCCAGCTGAGGCGCATTGTCTTGTACGTCTGCAGCATTAGAGCCCCGTGAGGAGTTAACAAACTAAAGAAATGCTATTTGACACTGGGGGGAGAAAAACCCAAAATGGAATTGGTTTCAAAGTTGAACAGCGTGGGAGCGCTTCGGACTTAAACAGGGTTTCCGCGGGGTAGTAAACGGTAGTAAA
>VUQK01016535.1:0-12240 GCA_015106715.1 Bujurquina vittata
TCACAAATCTCCATCTGATTGTCTTCTACCACTCTTCATGTGTCATCAGCATCCTCTCCCTTTGTATCGAGTTTTGTTTGACTTCACCCTCTTACTGCTGCGCTTCTTTGCCTAAACCCATCTCTTTCTCTAAACTATTGTTTTTCCAGCTCCACTGGCCTCCTGTCTCATTGCCCAGCATCCCTCCTTTCCCTTGAGTTTTATCTGGGAGAAGTTTGCCTTGGGGCATTCACCTGAGCCTCCTCACCTGGCCTCTGAAAAGCCTGCTGGGACGGCAGGCCTGCCTGTTGAGGATAACGATAGCCGATTGCCGCGAGAAAACTTAAACTCTGTTTTCTGTCAAGCTGATGTACCAGTGAGGATCTTACGGTGTTGCTTTGCAACTAATTCATAGTCAAATACAAGCACGCTCACGTTAATGAGCATAGTGCCAGGTGTAAAAGGGCCTGTAGGGAAATCGATCACAGAAGGGTGATCCAGTTGAGTTTATATTTGGTTTAGAAAGAAAATTACCTGCAGCTCACAAATAGATTTTTTTTAATACCTGGGGCTACAGCAGGGAAAAAAACTATTTTCCTCTGTGAATTTAACAGGAAGTTTGTGAAATGGAGCTGGATCGATTTCCATCCCACTCCTCTTTATGTAATGTCAGTCATGTGTCTTTTAGTCACTGGCAGTTGATGTGCGTTTGATTAGTGGAGCTGAAATCATCAGCTATCAGGAATGACGTACTGTATTGAGCCCCTACTGCTCCTACCACCACCACAGCTCCCAGCCATGCACCTGTTCCCTCAGCCTGCTCCATCTCTCACTCACTCAAACACACACGTCTGCGCCTGTGGTTCCAACTTGGCTTTTTCTCATTAAAGGCTCGGTGAAATGACAGGTTTTGACAGTGAAGGTTTCCACATAGAGCCTGCCACAGTGACAGATATCCGACAGCTTGATGATAACTGGTACTTTATTGCAGAAACACAGGTGTCCCTCACGTCTGATGACAATAGGCGGCTCTGAGTGATGGGCAGGTTTGATGAAAAGTTACAAAGCTGGAACAAGAGGAAGGTGTGCACGCTGAGGGGGAAAAAACACACACGATAGAGACGGTGAACTTTTGTGGTCACTTTTAAACTGACTAAGCGATGATAATCATAAATGGTTTGATGTTGACTAGATGTAATCAGATGGAAATTTCCAGTGCAATGCGACTATATTAATGAGCATACCCAACCTCAACGATTTCTCCTCGTGCCCCATCCTGCTTTAGCACATACCCCTTTGCCGCCGCCGCCACCTCAGCCTGTAAATCAGCTCCTTAACGCTGCTTTTAATATTGCTTGAGTGTGCAATCTTTTTAACATGCCCCGGTGTTCACTCCTCTCACGCGCCCTCTGTCAACAGTAAACTTTCTGAAAAGCGAGCTTAACAGGCCGTGAAAGGGCGGCACAGATGGCTACATCCTAGGTGGTAATTATCAACCACTTACTCCCCCACCCAAAAAAAAAAAAAAAGGGAAGAAACAAGCGAAGGTGTTGCAGACAGGTCAACTGATGCCGCTGACACATTTGTAGGCTCTCTGGCAGAGAGCTCAGAGCGATATACAGGAAAAGGCCTTCTGGAGCCCAGACAGCACGTTGACAGTGTCAGAGGTCAAGCATAGCCATAAGAGGATGATTTTTGGCTTCAGTGCACATCAGCCTGAAGGAGATCTATATTAAAACACAACTCCAGTTGGCCAGAAAATCACAATTTTTCTCAACAATATTCTGCATGCACTGATTTTTCTTTTCTTTTCTCTTTTTTTGGCTGAAGTTTTACAAGTTTAATTGCATTCTAATAGGTTAGCAATGTTGCGCAATGTACAGGAGACTGGCAATAAGAACCAAGTGTTTCAGTCTTCACCAATTGAAGATAATGGCAGCATTTATATGTGCACTAAATAAACAAGACTTTTTTTTAAGAGATTTAACCATTTATTTTGTTGTAGATCTATTAAAATTGAAGGTGACAGCTAATTTAAAATCCTCTTTAATTTGGGGGAAATTTCATACAGTACAAGGCGATAGGCGAGGCTCCCCCTACCTCCGTACAAGCCGCACGCCACATGCAAAAATATGTAAATGCTGCTCGTATTAGAATCTTTGTCTGGTTGTCATTCTCACATGGGGCACATCAAAGCCATATGACCTGATTTTGCACCTGCTGTTTAATTAAATTTACAAGACAGACACAGTCTCCACTCCCGGTGATATACAAATCTGGCTTTATTACCCCGGCACTGTAATTTACAAGGCAATTTACTGCTGGGCGGTAATGGTGCCTGCCAAAGTGTTCCCTCTGAAAAGATACACAAACATGCACAACAACAAGTTATCCGATTTCCTTGCCTGAAGATGGGACCAAGAATGCCAAGACCACTCTATAAAATGTAACCACAGGATGAGCAAGTGTGTTGTCAAGGCCCGCGAGGCATCCAGTGCGCTACACAATTCAACGCTCCACTCCCTGAGAAGTCCAATACTGAATTACTAAACGAGTTTTTGTGACTTACTGAGACTCTGAATGAGTCTCAGTAAGACAAAGTGGTGAGTGATCTACAAATATGTTAAAAAGCTGCACTCAGTCAATTCTAAACAAAAAAGGGCGATTGTTTCTTTGGTGTCAAAACTCGCCAATGTGCCACCTGAAAATACAAAGATAAGGGTTTGAGTGGAGGGTAATGAACTTGGACCACATTAGACAGCCGACCTGTTTTTAGCGCCTTCAACTGGCTACAGTCACAGATTTTCAGAGTCTCTTCCTGAAGGCAGTTGAACGCAAGACCCTGGACTATTGAAACGTCAAAAATTCCCAATGAAGCCTGCGGGTTGGTCGGTTAGACCTGAGGTTGGTTTGGTGCTTATGAAATGCTACAGTACTGAGAAACTTGCACGACCAGTTGTTGCACACTAAAGCAGCAAAAACAAAGATGGAGCATAGAAAATGTAAGCACAGCATATAATACAGTTAGGTCCAGGGCAGGTGAGTCATGTCCCCTTGTGATTCCATCACTAAGCAGATGAAATATTTTGTGTTGATTTCAAGTGTTGAACTTGCATTTGGCAGCTTTTCCCTGGAACTCTCAATATGACTTCTAAAGAGATTAGGCTGAAAAGCCAAAGCAAACCTATGGGGGAGAGAGCAAACACTTCCGGAGCAGCCAAACAATCTGATAGACTCTTTAAAAGAATCAGCGCACTGACGGGCTCAGCAACACCAAAAAGTCTGAAAGACCATAAAGATGCCTAAAGTGAACGATTACAAAATTCTTTCCTTGGTTTAAAAAAACAAAACAACGTCACAACTTCTAACCAAGTCAAGACGAACTTGTATCAGAATGACTGGAATTGAAAAGTATGACGAAGGAAAGGAACAGCTTGTGGTGTGAAGCATACCACATCATCTGTCAAACATGGTGGCAGCGATGTTGTGGCACGAGCTGTCAGTGGAGCCAGGTCACTAGTGTTTGTTGATTAACTGACTGCTGTTGGAAGTAGCAGGATAATTTGTATACAGGGCCGTACTTTCTGCTCAGATTCATCCAAATGCTGCAAAAACGATCAGGCAGCTTCCAAAGCATACTGTAAGAGCACCTCAGGAGTTTTTCAACGCAGAGAAATGGGATATTCCTCAGTGGCCAAGTCCATCAAAGCATGTTAGCAACCTATCAGTAGTGATAATATTTTTTTGACTGGGCTTTTGTGAATCAATAAGTCCCACCTACTGTATTTTAAATTTCATTTATGTCCTCGTGTGGCTCGCTGTCACAGTAGTAATACACCAAGTTAATCCAGGAATCGCCCACTTATCAACAAATTGTCTTGTTACCAAACATATGGCATGAATGCTAATGTGGGGGATTTTTATTTATTTATTCATTTTGTGTGAAGTGGTTCTTTCAGCTGTTTGGTTGCACTTAAAGAATCGTTGTTTGTGTTGACATATTTTTTGTGTTGCTGCTGAAAAATGCAGCAGTTCACTTTAACTTCAGGTCCTGCCTGGAACTTGAAATTTGACATTAGCACATCTTACTCATGACACGTTCACGTTCAAGCTACATACTATACTATACTGTACATGTACGCAATAAAGAAAGCATAAAGGCCAATTGTTTTGGTAACAGAAGCAGATTATTACTGAAGGTTTAGGGGTTTGAGATGCACCGCCAAAGTAGATCTCAAGTTGTGCATGTGAATGTGTATGTGTGTGCATAGAAATTTGTTACTGCACGTGAATCTGAGACATGCCCCTGGTTGCAGTAGCGTGTGCATCTCAGGCAATCCATAATAGATGATGAAATTTGGCAAGCAGTCCAGCCTTATGGTCCTTTCCTCCTCCTGCAGCTGCTTGTTTTCCCAGAACTCATCTGTGCTGCTGACCAAGAGTTGTGTGCGCATGTGTATCAGATAGAGAGAGAGGGAGATGCACTGTGTCCGTATGTCACTCTCTTTGCCCACAAGCACTCCACGAGCATCTTTCCATTGCTCAATATGTCAGACTTGAATATGAAAATGGGCAACTTTTTCATCACTCAACCACCATGTGCACATAAGGCCACAAAGCTGATGGAGAATGTCAAAGTTGAGCAGAAAGGCCAAGAACCAGTGATAAAGCAACACAGACTATAAATACATGCAGCACTGTGGCGACAGACGCAGATCACAGTCTAGTTTTGGCCAGTCCAATTATCAGTCTAACGTTAAAGGAGATCAATTCACAGATGTAACGGCTGCCAAAAATCTCAGTGGGTATTTAACCGAAATAATGTGTCAGGATATGGAATCTGGATTTTTTTTTCTTGCATAAATAGAAACTAATAAACTAACACTGACAATCAATAGTCCTCTGCATTTAACTGAAACAAATTTAACAGATTTTTGCAGATTTTCTATCAAATTTTATTTAACAACAGATTGACATTCTGGAAAAGGGTCTAGTTTTGATAACTGGCTGAGTTAAGACTTTATAAACTTCACCCACAACTACTAATTAACTAATTAGCTGAGAAAGAAGAAACAGCACATTTTAATATGAGCGGGTATACTGGCCTGACTATTGCTTACTCAGCCACACAAGAAATGGACAGTAAAATCACAAGCTAATCACAAGCTAATCAACTACTAGAAGTTGCTTCATCCAGTATGAAAAGAACTTTCAGAGTCCTTTAAATGTTATTTGTTAAAGACCTGATTGATGAAGTGCTCCTGAATGAGGTTCTATTGAAGCAGACACCTTTTTCTTGGTGACCTCCCTCACCAAGGTTGGTGATTTTAGTCAGATGGTCGACATCAAGAAACGCACTCATGGTTCTAGACTTCTCCTGCTCTATCTCTTTTGTACTAATCTACAGAGGCATTCATTATTAACTGTTGGACCGTATATAGTCATATGAAAAATACATTTTTCACAGAACTCTAAGCACTCACTCGAGTGCACACTTACTGCTTCCATATGAATTAAGAGGGCAAGTAATGGCCAGGTGCTACTAATCAAATGCACTTGATTAACTGATCATCAGTAAGTGTGACCACCTCTGGCAGTTAGCAGGTCAGTAGCATCCAGGTGCCACAATCGTCTCAGGAGTGGACATCCCTGGAGCTCCATCTCAGACTCTACAGGCCTCAGTTAGCATGTTAAATGTGAAAGTTCATGAAAGTGCACTTAGAAGAAGACTGAGCAAGTAGGACTAGTTTGAAAGGGTTTGCAGGAGGAATCCTCCTCTCTCTAAAAAGAACACGGCAGCACGACTTCGGCTTTGCAAAAACTGAACAAATCACAAGACGTCTGGAAACCCAAACACAGCACAATCAGCACCTCCTATCAAGTGTCAAGTACGGTGGTGGTGGAGGTGGTGATGATTTGGACTTGTTTTACAGCCACCAGACCTGGGTGCTTTGCAGTTTTTGTGTTGACCGTGAACTCCATGAATACCAAAGTATTCTGTCCATCTGTCTGAACACTAACACTCACTAACACAGAAATTGGGTCATGCAACAGGACAATCATCCTAAGCGCAGCAGCACAACATTTCTACAACAGAATGGCTGAAAAAAGAAAAGAATCAAGATGTTGCAATGGCCCAAAGTCCAGAACTCAACCTGACTGAAATGCTGTGTAGGACTAAATGAACTGAAGTGAGAAGAGCGAGCCAAAGATGGTCAGCGATGTATTTCTGAAACATTTTAAGCTGGTATGGTGGCCTTGGGCCTTCTGCACAAGTTCTTTCAAAGTTATTGACCCACAAACTTCTAGGTTTCTCCCTTTCTAGCACACTTACATTCATACAAGCAGGGCTAAGCAGAGTGCCATGATTGATGGGATAGGTTGGGCTGGTAAGGGGGGATGCCTGTGCGCAGGCTGTACAGCAGCTGTTTTCTCCAAGCTCGAGGAGAGCGAAGACAGAGAGAGTATGTGTGAAAGTGAGGAAGAGGAGAGAAAGAGAGAGAGGTCGACTAGAAAGTGAAGGGAGGGCAGAAGGAGGGAGAAGAGAGAAAGCAAGTGTGCCTTCCTCTTGCCCTTCAGGCAGACCAGGTGTCTATAGCTCCACGCTGAGTCGTACCACAGAACCTGGCACGGCAGTTCTCAAACAAGTCCTCCTCATCGTTCCCCTTTCCCCAAGGATGGCTGCAATTAACACACACACACAGAGTGCACAGTGTAGAGAAAACATGCTGAAAATGACAACGCCCCAAGCCACAGCACATGGAAAAGGAAAGAGAGAGAGAGAGCGAAAAAGAGAGAAATGAGGGAAACAAAAACAGAGAGAGGGAGCCAGAGAGACACACCGGAGAGCTTGTTTTATAAAGGTGCAGGTGCAGGATTTGAGTGACTGCCAGGTTGTACTCTCCTTTTTCGTTCCATATTAACGTTGTCAGCTTTTTACCTCCCCTCTCCTCACCTGCACTGCTCCATACCTCGCCATGTTCTGTTGTTGCTCATTATCAAGGGCTCCCCTCACACCCAGACGCTACACGATGCACAGAGGTACAAGAAAGTTTGGCGAAAACTTTCAGCCGTGCAGATTTGAAATATTTGCGAAAACCTTCTGTATGACGTTAACACGGTCTCCTCAAATCCAGGGAATGTGGCTATATTCAAAAATGTCATAAGAGAGTGAAGATGCACAGACGTTTTCTTAAATGAGTGACAGATGTCAGTCATTTCTGCTGAGTCAGGAGATGGGGATGTGGCGTCATCGTGCGGCAAACCTGCAAGGACACAAAATATGAGCAAGTCCTGACTTTCCCATGATTTTAAGTGCGCACGTCTGAGTCAGATGTTGCATCTCAGGAGGATGCTGTGACATCCCCACAGCAGGTATGCTCCAAATCCTGACAAAAAGATCTGATACAGCTGTTACAATACATTAAAAATGCTTTCTCAATTCTCTTCAGTTCCCAAGCCTTTAGTTTGTATATTTAAATTTGGATTAATGTGATCATTTAACATTGCCCTTTTGTCAAAGTTATTTAAAAACAAACTTTAAAAAGTAAAAATCAAAGCAGGAGTGTAGTTCAAACTACAAAAACGTTGGCTCACACTACACATCTAAGAATGTCTAGACTTCACGTCCCACCTTAGCAACTTATCCTGTCTATCATTGTTTAGTGTATGGATACAAGCATGCTGTTATACTGTATGACAAGTGCTTTAATCATTAGTCCACAAAGGCCCAAGTCTCTAACAAGGTGTGACAGACTAACTGAAAAACAACACTAGTGAGAAAGGTGAAATTCAACCAAAAAAGGGAAAAGAACGTTCTTCAGTGGTGATGTGATTCATTGCTACTGCAAGCCTATTACGTACAAAACAAGGTTGTTATTAAAGATATATATATATATATAAACAATCTATAAGTACACACAGCAGCTGTTGGTATTAGTGAAAAACAGCTGGAAATTCAGAAACATCTATTTAATATGTCACTGCACTGGCCACATCACAGTATGCATATGAAATATGCTCTTCAGTCTGTGCCATCTTCATTCTCTTGATTCTACACTTCTGCTGCTATCAGTGCATCAATAGCGCTCTACATAATTAAACTTTCCAGTTATCATTTTGTCTGTGTATTTTCGGCCATGCAGATGTTTTCCCTTATAGGACAGTTGCTTTTAATCAGCGAGACAGATGTTTCCCATGACAAAAGCAAACCTTTACATCTGCTGAAAGACATACATACATATACAAACAAGTGATCGTGGATCATTTTTATATTTTAACAGAATTATTTCTATAAATGCTACACTTACTAACAATAAACACAAGTGCTTCACATACCGCTGTATGCATCCGATCTCTATGCAGATTTGCGTCAGTGAACAGGGAGAAAAAGTCTTTTGTCTCTGCAATACAGTACTCACAGTTGTCATACTGATGAAAAGTATTACAGTCCTCTATGAGCTATAAGGCCATCTTTGACAGAAGCTGAGCTTGGAGGGGAAAAAAAAGTTTCACAAATGGCCAAATGTCACTAATTAGTTTGAACTCTGCATTTCTGATGAAGCCAGTTGGTGTGGTGGGGTGGTGGTGTTGGCAGGGGGCAGCAGGAAGAGGGGGGATTGATGGGCTGTGCCTCAAAATGTAAATTAAACAAAAGGCGGGAGTTCACATGACAGCTTTGGAGGGGCAGGGCTGGAGCCTTCTGATTTTCTGTGTGAGAAGGAGAACAAGTGGAGCACAGTGCACCAAACATTGGCACATGGCAAACAGCTCGGAGGCAGCGGAAGCAAAATAACTTCTGTTCTAGGGAACAACAAAGGAGGAACAAACAGCGTGGCCCACAACTTTTTGGTCCTTATTATTCTGTGATTTCGTAATCAAGAGGATGGGATCTGATCTACAAACCATGGACAGCTGGTTCATTTCCACCGCCGGGCCTTGTGGGAGATGTAGTTTCTTCTCTCAACGACATATGCAAATCCCAACTGTCCCTCCCCTCTCTCTCCATAATTGCCGACTTTTCAGTAACAGAAGGAGGCCCATTTGCGTGTGTGTGTACATGTTTGTGTGAAAGAGTGTCTGTGTGTGCAGCCTATGCACTCGTCAGGGTCCAGCCTTATTTCAAGGGATAAATAAAAGATGCAGAGTTCTTCTAAAGGAGCCCAGCAGAAGGTAGACACAGACAGGCAGATATGGAGGGATTCTTCAGAGAATCTGGGTTGTGCATGGCGCTGCATCGATTCTCCATTTGGGCTTCACAAGGTTCAAAAACACTGCATTGTGGGCCGCAGATTGTGTTGCCTGGGCGTCCCTCAAGTGACATGTAAAAAGCCGGCCCCCCATCTGCCTGACAGATTTGTGCGGGCAGCCCCTAAAAGCTTTGGCAGAGAGAGACAGGTGGGGATGGACAGACAGACAGACTGAAGGACGAGTGCCACTCAGCACCCTTCAGCTGTCACACAGAAGAGAAAGTGAAGCTTACTTTACTGGTGACACGCTGTGGCAGGCAACAAACTAAATGAAGACGACGATCTGAACCTGCATCGAGATTCGCAGCGTGACTGTGAATAGCTAGACCTGTCTATACGCTCCTGGAAGCTCTATAGGGCAGGAAACAGACCTGCTGATGATACACCCTGACAGCCTGCATCAGGGTAAATTATGTTAATAGCATGCAGTCATCTGCCTGGTGCCATTTGACTCGACAAAAACACTTAAACACTCCATCTATTTCTCTAAGTGGGAAGCAGAGAGGCCATCTTGGATGGGTGGGCCTGTGTTTTTTTTTGACAGGAACAGAGCAGAAGAAACCCTAGTGACGCTCCAGTGACATCCCACAGTCTGTTCAACACAGAGGCAGGCATGCTTGCCTCCTCAGTATCTACCAGCATAGATGGATGTGTTACCAAATATTTTATATTTTAAGAAACGCTTTCTTGGATCATGACTGATCCTGAAAATGGAGTGTTTTTTTTTTTATTTTATTTTTATAAATGCAGTTTGTCAAACAACAAGTTCAAAATCTTTGCACACCTGAATGAGTGACAGGTGTGTCAGAGGAAAAGTCGGGAAACCAAAAAACGAAATCAGAATGAGACCCCCTTTTAAGAAAGAGAACAAGTGTTTTCCTGGAGACTGCAGTGATACAGTTGAATGCTTTTTTTGGAAGTGATTTTAAAAATTGGTCTTATTTGTAGTAGTTGTGCTATTTATGCAGTGTGCTGTATTGAAGGTATTGTACAAACCAGTGACGTCCTTTGGCCAGGCCTCACGCATATTCACTCTTCACTTCACTTACTAACAAAAAAAAGCACCTATGAGAGACAAAAAAGCTGTTTCAGAGAATTTCAAAGAGCTCTGGCAGCTTTCTCAAGGGACCCCCCCCCCCAAAAAAAAAAAAAATCAAATCAAAAAGCTAAGGGGTGGATGAGTTTCTAAGCCGCTTTATTAAAATTATTTGTGTACTTCAAACAAAGCCCACTGAAAATGAAACAACTGTGTTAAAAAAAATGATTAACTTTCACTGAAAATGCAGAAATATTGAAAAGAGAGGAGACGTCACATCAGTTGCATTGAAACACAGAAAGCTACATCAATATGGCTGCACTGGCAGGATGCTAGCTACTGTGTTGACATTATTAGCATGCCAGATACAGTTACTCATTATAGACTTTCTTTTACTGAAGCATTACTGTTCTAAAAAAAATCACTGCCAACACACAGAGCAGTCACAGTTTCTGGAGTCAACATGTGTTTATGTTTCTGGGGAGCTGCACATCGGGCTAGGTCACAGGATACCTGCCTGCAGTGTACCTCAGCTTAAGTCTCAGCAGATTGCTTGCAATCTCATGGTAACAGCAAGTCACTGCTCTGGGCTGTAGTACACCAAGTAAAAGTGATGTATTTTTGAACTATGAGCATAGCCAAGATAGATGTCCCCCCCCCCCCATCATCTATGCTCAACTAAGCACAGTGTTTCAGTATAATGATCCCACACCCTGCGCAAATGCTTTGACGAGAACTATATCTTTGAAGTACAGTATTCGTTACCATGCACACTGGCAAAAATCCCAGGCTAAATAGCATTAGACATGCTTTTAGTCTGATCACATTAGGGCGGAGAAGGGTCACAATGTAATGACAGTTCAATCAAATGAATGCTCAGTTCAAACTTGGAATCGATAGCAATATATTGTCATTATGAAATGTATCTTGTTGCAGTGCTGAGCAGCTCTCCCTCTGGGAGCTTTCTCCTCTCTGTATATTTTGTCCATCCATCTCAGTTTCACTGCTGAAACAGGACTATCTGGATATCAGGCAGGCAGAATCAATACAAAACATGTCAGCGACAGTTCTCTATTTTCTGAGTGTGTTGTTTTACTATAAAAAAGGCTCTGATTCACTCTAATAATGTGCAGATGTTGAATGCTATGCGTCACTTCTAAGACCCTACAAGACACGATATACTGCCAAAAGTATTTGCTCGTCTGCTTTCAGACACATATGAATTTGACATCTCATTCTTAATCCACAGGGTTTAACATGATGTTGCCCACCCTCTGCAGCTCTAACAGCTTCAGCTCTTCTGGGAAGGCTTTTCACAAGCTTTAGGAGTGTGTTTATAGTTAGGGCTGGATCAGGTGACCCTGAACCATCCCTTCGTTATGCTCCAACAGGCCTATGCTGCTGTGGGTTCCTATGATGCACTGAGTGTTTCTTTTCATTCACTGCTTCATACTCTGCTTATACATCACTATCCATTTAATAATTGG
This sequence comes from Bujurquina vittata, assembly GCA_015106715.1. NCBI lineage: Eukaryota > Metazoa > Chordata > Actinopteri > Cichliformes > Cichlidae > Bujurquina > Bujurquina vittata. Next base: position 11,751 of record VUQK01016535.1, read on the forward strand.
TTAATCTCTGGCTCTCTTCCACAGCATGTCCTTTGTCCTGTCTCTCCCCTCAGCCCCAATTGGTCGTGGCAGATGACTGACCCTCCCTAAGCCTGGTTCTGCTGGAGGTTTCTTCCTGTTAAAAGGGAGTTTTTCCTTTCCACTGTCGCCAAGAGCTTGCTCATAGCAGTCGTTTAAGGTGACTGTTTGTTGTGATTTGGCGCTATATAAATAAAATTGAATTGAATTGTTTATGGGAATTTTTTCTAATTAATCCCAAAGGTGTTCTATCAGGTTGAGGTCAGGACTGCAGGTCAGTCAGGTTCACCACACCAAACTCGCTCTTCCATGTCTTTATGGACCTTGGTTTGTTCACTGGTGTACAATCATGTTGCAACAGGAAGGGGCCATCCCCAAAATATTCACACAAAGATGGAAGCATGAAATTGTCCAAAATGTCTTGGTATGCTGAAGCATAAAGAAGTACTTTCACTGGAACTAAAGGGCCGAG
>VUQK01016538.1:0-20589 GCA_015106715.1 Bujurquina vittata
CTCCATCACCCTCTTTCTTGATCAAATAGTCTTCACACAGCCTGGAGGTGTGTTTGGGGTCATTGTCCTGCTGAAAAACAAATGATGGTCCCACTAAGCACAAACCACAAAGTGCTGTGGTAGCCATCCTGGTTACATGTGCCTTTTCAATAAATCACCAACAGGGTCATCAGCAAAGCACCCCCATACATCACACTTCCTCCTTCATGCTTCACAGTGGGAACTACACATGTAGGAACCATCCACTCAGCTTTTCTGCATCTTACAAAGACATGGTGTTTGGAGCCAAATGTCAAATTTGGACTCATCAGACCAAAGGACAGATTTCCACTGGTCTAATGTCCATTCCTTGTGCTCCTTGGCCCAAGCCATTCTCTTCCTCTTGTTGTTCTTCCTTAGAAGTGGCTTCTTTGCAGCAATTCGACCATAAAGTCCAGATTCACGCAGTCTTCTCTGAACAGTTGATGCTGAGATGTGTGTGCTACTTGAACTCTGTGAAGCATTTAGGTGGGCTCTTATCTGGGGTGCTGTTGACTTGCAGTTTTGTGGGCTAGTAACTCTGATGACCTGATCCTGCGCAGCAGAGGAAACTCTTGGTCTGCGGCGATCCTGATGAGAGCCAGTTTCATCGTAACATTTGATGGTCTTTGCGACTGCACTAGAAAAGACTTTCAAAACTCTTGAAATTTTTCAGATTGACTGACCTTTAGTTCTCAAAGTAATGATGGACGGTCATTTTTCTTGACTTATTTCAGTCGTTCTTGCCATAATATGGTTTAGAATATTACTCATCTAAGCAAGAGGCGCTGGCATTGAAGAATCTAAAATATCAAATATATTCTGGTTTAACACTTTTTTGTTTACTAAATACTTGCATAGGTATTTCTTCATAGTTTGGATGACTTTAGTATTAGTCTAAAATGCAGACACTTTTTAAATAATGAAAAATGGTACAGTACATTTACGGTGTCAGTCCTGTTCTGTATCTTATGCTACAATGATACAAAGGAAAATATTGAACTTATACGTAACTACAGTTTGTTCAGCAATTAAGATTTCACATAAGAAGAATATAAATAGACCCAGTTCTATATCATGCAAAGGCAGCACCTGTAATACCAAGCTACAATTAGAGTTGAAACATTAGTTTTTTGATTATTATATAAGTATGTTATTTTTTTAGTAAAAAAAAAAAAGCTAAGCTAGTCAGTGTACTCTATGACGCCTGGGTGTATTCCCTTGTATTAAATATTTTAAATGACTATAAACATAAAAATACTTGGCATTTCTTCTCTATAAAAAACTGAAAGTTGCTACATTGGGCTTTGCAGAACTTTACAAACAATGTTGCACATACACACATTTTCCTGTTTTGGATTTGTGCTTTTTTTTTGTAAAAAAGTGCTATTAACACTACTAATATACTTTAATCTAAAGTTTGCATTGCAGGCACTTTCCTGGTAATGGAGTATTGTTTCGCAGTGTGGCACTGTTATTTAAACTCTCTCCCTCCGCCACTGCCAAGTCTAATCTCCAATTAAAACTCAGCTCTCAGCACAGAGCAACAACAGAGGGAGCCATTGCTTTCTGTATTGGAAACAATTTGCTTGACAATTGTTGCAGCAGCCTGTCTTTACTGTAGCATATCTCTAATTCACAATCCTACAGAGGGACCCACCTCCACATCTCGCTCCCTCTCTCCTGCTCTGTCTCCCTCTCTTCGAAGGAGGGGGAGGAGAGTAAGCGCAGTTTGAGTTGCGCTCGCTGCTCTATGCCAGCCAGAGGTGTGTTTCGGCTCCACACTCTGTATCTCTGCGTAGCAGCACCCAACCATGCAGCCAGCCTGAGTGCCATGTCTAACAGCTGTGTTGGCAAAGGGTTACAGCTCATCTGAAGGGAAGGTAGCATCTTGCTTTGAGGAGGACAGAAGATAAAAGAAGACTGACCAGTTGCAGAGAGAGGGGGGATATAACTGAAAGCCCCCTCCTCGCCTCACTAAACAGAGCAAAAACGGAAGGCTTTGGAGTATTCAATTTTTTCTTTCGTTTTATATTTTTCTTATTCCTCATCGCAGTGCTGGGAGGTGCTTCATCTTTTCATATAGTCTCTCTCTCTGTCATTTGCCTCCTCATCTATTTCTCCATCTACCTGGTGTACAATTTCTTATATTTATGAGTGAGATAAAGGAGAAAGAAAGGAGTTTTTTTCAAAAAAACAATTGCCCTTTCTTTCTCCCTCTTCACTCTTCCTTCCCTTTCACCAAACCATATCATTCCTGTCAGTCCCTCCTTTGCATTTCACATCTAAAGGCTGCTCATCAGTTCTTCATACCCCATCCTACGCCTCGTTCTGTATCTAAAGTCTGATGATTAATGATCTTGGATGAATTTTCTTCAAAGACAACTAAAAACTCCTCATGAATGACAATTTTTTCCCCCCCTTTCCTTCTCTTTTGGTCCCCTCCACACCCATTTCTTTGCATCACACTCTTGCGGGATTCTTAATTGTTACTCTAGGTAGGTTAACTATTGTTTAGTGTCTGTCTATCTGTCTGTCTGTGTGTATTTGTGTGTGCTTTACGTATACATAAAACACACATTGACACACACATGCACTCGCACACTAAACTATGCCTAAAAGATGAGCGTTCAGTGAGTCGATATTAGTCTGGTCTCGCATCCTTCTCCTCATCTGTCCTCATCATCACGGCCAAGTGCGCCCATTTTTTATTGTTGTCTTTGAGAAATCTTTTTATCTGTCCGCATGTCATGATTTAATTTTGAAAAAAGCAATTTATTTTGCACCTGTTTTAAAAAAATGAGTTTGCAATTTCATTGTTGTAATTTGGTTCATTTTACGACAGAATTTTGGCAAAGTTTGGCATATTTGTCCTACAAGGAATGATATTCTCTTCACGTTATCTGATGCGCTGCAGTCAAAGTTTGGTGCTAATGGCCATCGCAAGTCATTAATAGTGTATCCCATTTCATGCTTGATTTGTGCTTATTTTCATTCTGCCAGTCCATCAGCAGCCATTAGTACTTTTACTGCCTCCCTGCGCCTTCCCATCCTACACACACACACACACACGCACACACACAAAACCTTACAGCTTCTGCATGTTTTCAGTTTCATCCAAATCTGTCAATTTCTTTTCTTTTTTTGTCCCTTGTTTTCATTCTCAGTCCCTTTCAGGACACAGAGACCGGTTACCATTAGCTGGATGTTGATCAGTGGATTAAGTGGGTAATTCCTTGCTGTGGATTTGAGGCGTAATAGCCAGCAGGTTTTAGATAGAGACAGACTGATAGACAGATAAAAGCAGGTAGAACTTCACCTGCCATTTCATCACTACCTTCCTCTTTTCCTCTGTCACATTTTTCTCTTTTTCCTCTGTGTTTTGTTTGATGTTACGTCTCTACTTCTCACTGCCACACCTTTTTGGGAGAGCTGCTTTAAAGCGTTACCACTGCTAGTCTGTTCTCAATTAGCCCATATACACATGGACATTTAACTGAAATTGCCTGTGCACTCATCCGTAAGGTGAAAAATTATGCCTACTAGCATAGGCCCACACCAGCTACTTTAGTCTCACCGCCCACCCCCTTCTTATGGACTGATAAAGAGGCTTAATAAATCCCTCGTTCTTGATTGTTCTGAGAGTGGGATGTCGTCATGAAGGAATATGAAGGACCGCTCGTTTTGCGCTGTCTTTGCTTTTGTGTCTCAACTCTGCTCCTCTGTAAAAACATCTCCACTACAGTCTATAAATTATGTGTTACAGAAAAGAGTTAATTAGGTGAGTAGTGAATTAATAAAGCACTCACTTCTTCTTCGCAAGTGAGCGTATGCACATGCATGAAAAGAAGGTGTGTACCCTGAATATGTGTGCAAGAGCACAGCTGATGGAGCAAGAGTGTGCATGTGTTTGTGTACATTTGGAAGTGTGCATGATGCTGGTGGAAATGGATTCTGCATGTTCTTTCATGTGCAGGTGTTTTTATATTTTCCACCACATTTGCTTGCACGGTTTAACCTTTTGTCACTGTTCTGTGACTAATTGGTTGTTTATCAAGCCGTGCCTTTGATTTATATATATATATATATATATATACACACATACACACACACATCTACACACACACACACACACACACAAAAATGTCGCATTTTAACACATTCAGTGGTAGTTCTGAGGACAAAAGAGTCCACACTCACTCACTATTTTAATGCTCGGAGGAAATTAAAACTTTTATCAGGTCAATCAGTTAGTCCAGTTCAGGTGCATGGATTTACACTTTACACTAGTTGACTGTTCAGCCTGACTTTAATGAGTAAACTGCACAGTGTAGATGATACAATGGGCTGGAGGTTGTGTATTAGGCTATGAAGTCCTATATCAAATGAAAATGGTTAGGTAAACAATAATAAAAGTAGTGAAGTTACAAACTTCTTCACAGGAAAAAAAATTAGTATCTGTAGAGAAATAGCCAGCGAAACAGCGAAACAAATGTTAAAACAAAAAAAGAGAGGAACAACCAAGGCCAATATTGAAAGTACAGAGGGGATTTAAAAAAAATTACATCACCACCTGTTAAACATTCAAAAAAGGTTTCCCATAAATAATGTTTTAAGAAGAGTCTTTAAAATCACTAAAGAAGTTGCCTTTCTGATTTTGAAAGTCAGACTGGTCCATGGTTTGGGAGCTCTCTGCAAAGGCTCTCTGACCTTTGTTTACTTGCTGAGGCTTTGGGATAGCCAGCAGAGCCCTGGTAAACATCCTGGCACATAAAGGGTTAATAAGTCCTTAATGTACTTCAGAGCTGGGCTGCAGATCAGTCATCAGGGAGATTTTGAAATCACAGTGCAAAGTTGCTAGTACTAGAGTAATGTGTTCATACACTTGGTGCCAGTTAGCTATTAATAGTCAGAAATCATTGTAACGGAATAATTCTCCTAAAGATGATTAAAAAAAGCATTAGAAAAAAAGAGTAAAGCAAATTGAGTCTATTGTTTACACATTTGTATTGTGTTAGTGTTTGTAGGCAATGTCTTAAAAGTAAATTTAAAATGCAAACAGATGTCCTTATACATTGTGTTTAAATTACTCTGTGGACAAAGGTACTGGCCCACCTACACATTACTGGCTGCTTGGCCATAGAAACCCATGTTATGAAGCTCCCGGCGCACACTTTTTGTGCTGAAGTCAATGCTAGAGTTGATGCTGCTCTGCTGGACAAGCTAACACTATCCTTCTAAACTAAAACAAAAAATCCGTGTCTGCATATATCAACATGTTAACTGGTACAGATATGTCTACATCAGGATACTGGACAGGCGCTAACATAGTACATTAACAGAGTGAATGAGCTGGCCCCTTTCCTGAAGGTTTCAAGCTCCTTTTAACTCAATATTAGTCTGATCTATTAAAGATTGGTGTTATGTTACCACACTGTGAGCACATGGCAGTATTAATATAAAGCCTTTAAAGTTTGTGCTCACCTGTTGTGTTTCACCCTAGTAAACACTTAAAGAGGAGTTCCTTAATGCTGTGTTAGTGTTGCAGAGCTCTTTACTGTACACATCAAAAACATAAAACCACCACAAAAAGTAATTTAACATGCTATAAAACACATAATCAATCAAAGGCTGTTTTTTTGGTATCAAATACATAACCATAAAAGCATTTACATCTATAAAATGTCTCTCGGGGATTGCATAATTTAATATTTTGAGAAGCTGTTGGTTCATAGCGAGTACAATAAATGAATGAACAAAGCCTTGTTCAGTTGTTTTATGCAAAAGGTTTATGTAAGGATATACCGCATTATTCTACGAGTCAAGTCATCAGAATCATATTAATGTTACTATGAGAGTCAGAGATAATTAGAAGGAGACAGAGAGAAAGATGGATTTTTTTAAATAAAATTTATTGAATGAATAATTCATTGCACTGCCAGACAGGATTAAAATTCTACACATGCAGATATCCTTTGACAGTTTTCCTAAGGGCTAAACTCTGTGTACCTACATATCCTGTATCTTCTTCAAGATGCAGATAAATACGCACATGTTGCCAGAAATAGGCATATCTCATTTGTGAGCATGTTCGGATAAAAATCTGCCAAAGGATGAAAAACGAGACGGTGCATACATTAGTCAGGCTACAACTTAGCTATTTTCAGTACTGACAAATCATTACGTTATTTTGGTCAATAAAATGTCAGGAAAAAAATATAGAAATGAACTGGAGAACTTTTTAAGAAATCTATTGAATAGCAAAGGAAATAAACTGCTGCCCAGTGAGTCTCCCTAACTTTTTAAATGATATAATCCATTTATACTTCACCATCAAAGCAACATCAAATGTAAAGGAAATTATTACATTTTATTTGACATAGATGATGCATTTGAACATAGTTCCCGTATGCTGCAGTCACACTTGGGAACTCGCAGCCAAACCTCCTCCACAGACAGCGACGGAGTTGCTGCAGGATGGCAGTTTAACTGCAAATTAACATTGTTTGCGATTGCGATTGGAGACTGGTTTATTTCCACCAGGCGACCTCTGCAGTCACCTTTCAAAAGTGGTCACCCAGAGGGTGAGGGTGTTCCATTCCTAACGTCTGGGCGAGCTTGCGATTGGCTGCAGAATGCAAAGTAAAATCTAGTTTGACTGAGCATTAAACTGCTGTGCTGCACAGACAGTTTAGAACTATTCCTAACTTCCTAACCTTTATCCCTAGTTGGGCTTTTACACCCACAATACACAAATAAAGTTTTACAGTATTGAATTACAGGCGCTTAAAGCATTTTATCCTTGTAAACTTGTAAGGAAATGAAAGTATGGTCAGTGTTTTTAAGTTTAGCAGTAGTGCCTGGTGATTTTGTGTGTGTGTGTGTGTGTGTGTGTGTGCAATGTATGAACATTAAAAAAAAAATTTAAACATTAAATTTACCAAACAAATGCAAATAAACCTATTAATTCATTTAATTGCATTAATGTATAATTAAATACCAGCATTAAAAAGAAGTTAATACATTTCTGTATAAAACCGCAATTTTTTTTAGCACCTCCGTGTTAAAAATAACTTATTTTCACACGTTCAGTTATTTGTACACATTAAATTAAATAAAGTTATATAATACTGTACTGTATAAATAATATCAACTTGCACTCCTCGTACTTTTGTAGAATTATGCACAATGCACTACAATGTGACAGGTGCTTTATAATTTCCTACGATAAATGTTTCATGTATCTAACAGCTTATGTTGCATCTGTTCGCGCTGTTTTAAAAAGTAAGCACGGAAAGCTAAATAATGCATCTGCATGACTGCATCCAACTTCTGCTGCACCAGTTAGAAGTCCTGCATATACAGAATGTTTTCAACCTGCTATCTGATTATGATGTCCACTTGATTTTACTTGTACTTTCTTCTCCCCTCGACTGAACTTTGGCAGAGACACTGAAGTCTGAAGTGTTTGGAGCCCACGCAGGGGTCCAAAAGATCAGCTGATGATTATTTAGGGTAGAATTAAAATCAACAACCAGCCTCAATACAAAGCCTGTCACTCTGACTCAAGGCTAAAGGCCCGCCTCTATAATCGCCACCTTCTGTTTTCTCGCACTGATTTTATTCTTAAACTTCTGATTGTATCTTTGTAACGCTTTAACCTTTCTTTCAAAATGCTGGCCCCTGTATGCCATTACGCTTAGTCCACTTACAAAATACGCTACGCCTCTAGTAATACGTCCAAATAGAGTTGGCCTAGATCCGTCACAATCAATCCTGCTGAGGATTTTCATCAGTTATATTTTTATGCTTAGAAACAATAGCAAAATCAACCAAATAAAGGCAAATAAAGCAGTGTAACACCATGAAATATCTGATCCCCGGTAGGTGAGACAGGAGTAAAGTTTTGATTAACAAGATAGAGCTACATGACATGAGCTGGAAGACTAAACAATCAGTAATATTCTTTAACTTAATGACCCTTCTGCGTCCCTGACAGCGTGGCATCATTCAGTAATTTTAACTGCTGCAGTCGTATGCCTCTGAACACATGGAAAAGATAAAGACAAGGATGATTTGCAGGATTTTTATCCTGGCTTAGGGCCCGGTTTAGAACATGTGGGATGAGAAAGTTTGGAAACCGCTGTTATTTATTTATTTCATGAAGCAGTCTGGAGAAGTTTTTCATGTTTTTCATCCACGACATGGAATTGTCAGATTGCACCTGACCGTTCACTGATGACCCATCCCGCTTCGGGAGGTCAAATAATATTTTTTTATGCTAATTTGGCTACACATGGCTACATGCATATCTTTGCCTCCACTGCTTCACAGAACTGCTTAAAATCAGGAAACAAACTGGAAACCATCGTTACCTCCATAGCTTAATGATAATGATTCCAATTGCACTTATAATTTAAGGATTCTGCACATTTAAAATAAAACAATAAATTGCTTAAAAAGATTGATTAGTAATCAATAGTGACCAATAATCACACAGGAAATGTTTTAAAGGACCCAACGCTTCAAGACAAAATTATTGTCCCGCTCTTACCCCCTAAACACTCATTAGGTTTAACTAATATTAAACTGATATGAGTGCTACAGCAAGACGCAGCATGCCTCACAGCACATCCTACAAATCTGAATTTCTCTTATAAAAAACAAAAAGCTGCAGAAAGTGTCCTGTGAAAAAAATAACAGCAATATAACAACGTTCAACACATTCAGATTGCAGTGAAAGGGACATGTAGACGCTGCAGCTTGACTGAGTTAAGCCTTGACCTCAGAGGCAATTGACTTGTGTACACAGTGGCTTTCAGCCTTCACCATCAACACTTCATGCACAGCCTTACTCGGCCATCTGACTCTCTCCTTGTCTTTTTCAGACGAGGAGCGGGCCGGCAAGCTGAGGATCATGACTGGCTAAATTAAGCAAAGGCGCAGAGTGAAAGAAGAAGGAAGAGAGGGAAGAAGAAGATAAAGAAGAAGAAGAGGAGGACGCGCGCACACACTGCTGTTCATCTCCTCATCTCCACGGCAACAGTATTCACACACTTGCAGACTTGTGGAAGGAGACCTGCATCACCAGCTTTGGAGGAAGAGGAAAGACAATCAGATGGAAAAAGACGAATGAAAGGCCTTCAGTGCTCTCCATTTGCCATCTTTCAGTTTCTTTTCCCCGTAAGAATGCTGACATTTTGAGTTGATGATCCGTTTTTAAATTCCTCTAAGACTCTCAGTGAAAATCATTTTTCAGCCAGTTTGGAGCTGGTTCTTTGCAGATTAGTCTTTTTTTTTTAACCTTATTGCTGCCCCCCCCCTCCCTCCCCACACACTGATAACAGCCCGAGCGTCACCCCTCTCCACCCCTCAACCAGCACAAGGCTGCTCATCCCTCAGCCCGCTAGACCTCACTTTTCAGTCTTCTGCGCGTGCCTTCGTCTGTCTGCCATCCCTTCATCCGAGGCTATGAGAGGAGGAGTCGAATCCCAGATCACTCCATCATGCCAGTTCTGAAGAGCAGAGAGGAGATCCGGGCTGGCAATGTTCAAGGTAGGTCAGCGATTTAAGTAATTGGGGCTGTGTCTATGTGTCCATGGGCATTACTTAAAACTTCACCCTAAATTAAATCTTGGCTCAACCAGGCAATCAGAAAAATGGTGACTAGAGTCTGTCACAGCAGCTCAGCAGAGTCGAAGGTGACATCTTCATGTTTCTTGTTGCAAAAGTACACAAATGCAAAAGACATGTAATTTAAGATGACATTTAACAGCCAGACAAAAGCAACTTCTTTCCATTTCAGAGGCTGGAAAGTGGTTGCGTTTCTGACTGATAGTTGACTTAAACTGATTATCATATTATCTAAAAATTTCCTCACCACCCACAGCTTTTACTACTTTACCACTTAGTCAACTTAATCAACTTTCACATGTATCGTAATATCTTAAAAGGTGGCACCACTGTGACTGCTGATATCCAGCCGTTGTGATTAACTCAACCCTAATTTAACCTTCTTATGATTTATGATAATTTTAGGTCATGTAAAAGTATCAGAGGAGGTGGAAATAATGGCTTAACAGCTGTTTCATGTTGGATATGAACTGAAAATAACAATATGGTGGTACTTTGTGAAATATGAAGGATTTCCTTCGTGGTTTGGTTAGGTCAGATTAAGCAATCGCCGGCTTTATTGTTCATTATATTTTCTAAAAAAATTGTCAAATAACAAAACAACACATTCTGATGCAGACCAAGTAAAGCTTGAGGTTAAACTCATAGCGCAGTGCTTGACAAAAAGCCAGTTATATGCACATATTCAGTGTTTTAGGGGAAAACTCACCTCCTGTGGTCACTCTGGGTTTGTTTATTTTCAGTAAGTGCGCGCACATACAAGAAACAGAAGAATGTGGGGAAAAAAAGCATTCATAGTGAAAAAGAAAAAAGGATAAATTGTGTGTTTGTTTGTTTTTTTTGTCACTTGTTCTTTCTCGTGGTGCTTTGTGAGGGAGCCCGGTGTTGAGATAAGGGATAACGAGGCACTAGCTTCAATAAGCCCATCAAAATGAGGAGTTGTGCTGCTTCACAAGGGAAAACAGGTCTAGACAATAGTGACTGTGTAAAGCAACAGAGTGGGGTAACTGGAGCCCATTTTATTGCTGAGCTCGAGCTCCTGGCAGCAGCTCAGGAGCTCGACTGATAAAAGGCATATTTAAAAGTTGGAGGGGCGTATAAAGACAATAGAATAAGGTGTCTGAGAGGCACGGTGACAAAGGGTGCGAGACTTGCAAGTAACACCAGCCTTAAAAGAGAATTTTCAGTAGCACCTTTAGATCGGCAGAAAGTGCATTTTCCTCAACAGTTTTGAAACAGAAAATGTGCAAAATCCTTTGTTCTGTCACTGTGTCCATCTCCTGCCAACGGAGCAGCTCTAGGATTTGTCTCCTGGTGGCATCGCGGATTAGATTCTTGGCTGGATTGTTTTTTAGCAGTGGGTAAGGCCAGTTTATGCTCACAAATCTTGAACTAATTTGCACTCATCGACTCACAGGAATCTGATGTAACTATATAATTATGATGCACGTCTTTGTTGGAGCGTGACTTGGAGGAGGTGTGACAGCTGGCGTGTCCCTCCAACACAACAGCTTCAACAATGTACCCGCTGTATTCTGCTCACTTATTAACATATGCTGTTCAGACTCCGCACTCCCCAAATTCCTGCCCACAGTATTTCAATCAAAACCTCAGTTTCCATCTCAACATTTAGATTTTGCATGATCATGACAGGGAGCAAGAAAGGGGTTAAGGAGTGCCCCCCCACCCCCCAAAAAAACAGAGTTAGGCAAAGATCCAGGCACAGGCGCCAAATCCTGAGGGAGCTTGACTGACACTGGATGAAGGAGGCAGCTTTGTAGACTGATGTTGCTCAGAGTGCATAAGCAACAAGGCCTTGGAGGGGTGCGCGTTGATGCTGCATGTTTTTGGAGGGTGGGTTGGGAAGAGAGGAATACTGGATGTGAGCACTGACTCTCTTGTCAGGCGGGAAGCATGGCCCTTGGTTTGATCGGTGAACCGTGAACGGAGTGGCAGCAGTGAGCTGCCATGACTGCGCAGCAACTCAGAGACAAGCGGCTGAGTCAGTCTTGGATGTGAGCCTCATGTGACCAGCTTTACAAATGTTGATTGAGTCGTCGAAGGATTACAGGTGCTGAGCAGCCTGGTGTTTGTTGTGTACCCAGAGCCGGAGAGAGAGGCAGAAGTGTAATGCCTCAGAAATTCCTCTTCCACCCATGCATTTTTGGGCTTTTCTTCATATAAAATGGTGAAAAAAAAAGGGAAATATGTTCCTCATATTTGCTTGGCACACTGGTCCTCACAGCATCTAATTGTGTTAATATTTCAGGTAAATACACCTGAAGGTTGGACTGACGCATCACCTAACAGGTCCGACACTTTTTCAGCAACCAAATTTGAACAGATGAGACGTGCCGTCACATTATCAGTTTGAATGATTTTCACAGCAGCCCACTTCCACGATGCCTAGTGACAGCTACTGGTCTGATGAGCGACTCAACGTGGCTCACAGTTTCTGCAACTTTGAAACCAACAATTTAACATTCACGCTCGCACCACACAGCGGTTGACCTGCTCCGTGCAGGTGAGAAACCTCAGTGCAGCCGAATGAATGTCTAACAATAATTGTGCCTCCCCTCTTGAGATGACGGCCAGCTTTTCACTTCACCTTCAAGTGAGGCCCTTCAGAGCTGATTAGGCAGGACGACGTGTCGCGAAAGCTCTTTAACCTGCCCTTTCTTCTAAATTACACTGTTGGAGGAACATTGTTCTGTTCTGTTTGCAGCACGTCTGCTCACTCGCTCGACACGCTGGTGTTGCTGTAAGGGAGTTGCATTTTGCAGTCAACAAACAGCCTGATTTGTCATTGTTATGTAGAACAAGTGGTTCCTCACGTTGCCTCCGAGATGATTTGCTGTTCTTTTTATGTATTCGTCAGAATTTGTAACGTTTCTGCTGATTAGATGTCTGAGCCGTATCCAAACATCAAGGCTAAAATTGCTTCGCTTTGGTTCAAAAGTGACGTCTAGATCACACCTGTAGCTGCTGTTTTATCATCATATCAAAAAGAAATCTTGCAACGGGGAACAATGAGAGAGTAGGTGGGGCCATTCGCACATGTGATCTTCAAAGTTGTGCTTTCTTGTATTTAGCACACAGCAGGCGTCGGTCGGCGACTCCTAAAAAACGTGTAGCTGACTGTGTGGTTTAGGTGAGGGTGCTGCTTGTGTAGCCTGTGCCGGAGGCAGGAATCAACAGAAAATTGGACATCACACACACTTTGGATTAAGGACCCAGCTACCCCAGTGAGCTACTCAGCTGTCACACAGTTTATATACACTCACCGGCCATTTTATTAGTTACTTTGCCACTTCCTTCAGAACTGTCTTAATTCTTTTGGCATAAATTCAACATTCCTCAGCGATTCTGTTCCACATTGAGGTGACAGCATCACACAGCTGATGCAGATTTGCAGGCTGCACATTCATAATATGACTCTCATGTTCCACCAAATCTGAGCTTTGTGACATGGCAGGTTGTCCTTTTGGAAGCAGCAATTAGACAGTGGGTATATTGTGGTCATAAAGGGATGGACATGGTCAGCAGCAATACTCAGGTAGGTTGTGGTGTTTAAATGATGCTCAGTTGGTACTAAGGGGCCTGAAGCCTGCCAAGAAATTAGACCACTACCAGTCTGAATTGTTGATACAAGGCAGGATGGATCCATGTATTCGTGTTGTTTACATCAAATTCTGACCCTGCCATCTGAGCGTGAATGTTAATGAGCTCAATTGTAGCCTGAGTTTCCTGTTCTTAGCTGACAGGAGTGGCACGTCAAGCAGCCTTCTGCTGCTGTAGATGCTCTTCTGCATATCTTGGTTATAACAAGTGTTTATTTGAGTTACTGTTGGTTTCCTATCAGCTAGAAGCAGTCTGGCGATTCTCCTCTAACCTCTGATATCATCAAGGTCACTGGGTGCTTTCTCTTTTTCGGACCATTCTAGGTGTACCTAATAAAGTGGCCAGTGAGTGAAAGTGTGTCACATGACACATGATTACACTGGACAGAATTGGCATCAGATCTCAGTAGACATTGTGCGGGAGTTCTGCTCATACACGTTTACATCAAATAGATTTGATTTATTGGTCTAAAAATGATCTGATTCTCTCCGTGCTTAGCTCCTATAGCCTAGAAACTATCTGGCTATGAGATTCAGCGAACTATAACCAGCTTATAGCTTATAACCAGCTATTTCATATTTTTATGGTGCATCTTTGGATATTCATGGGTGTATTAGTGTTATATTTTGTGTAAGGTTTGAGCTAACCTGTCCGACATCTAGCCTTTGCATACTGCTGCAACTTAAAATGGCAATTTAAATTAATTTACTGCAAGATTTGGGGTTTATGTCTATTATTGTTTGTGTGACATTAAAATTACATCATGAATAATGTAACTGTCTGGACCAAAAGCGGTGCACGTTTAGCTGGAGAAATTTGGGGCAATAGGAGAGCTACAACCTAATGAAGGCCACAATAGCTGCCTAGTTTAAAACCTTATCATATGGGCAGCGACTTGCACTCCTATTCATTTTAAACGATTAAAAAAAAAAGACAAATTTAAATGGTAATTGACAGTCCATACAGACAGTGTAATAAACTGTAAAGTGTACATAGCATCTTATTTTTTATTAGAGCGGGAGAGAAACTCAAGATGCCTCTTCTGCCTCTCCTCTTTGGTACCTAGTCATGTGTGACTGTGAGAGAAGGAGGAAGAGCTAAGAATAGAGAAAAGGGGGCCCAGTGCTGTGATGCCGCTGCTACCCACGTTGCTCAGCTTCTTGGTTTGCCATTCTATAACTGAACGTGCTCTCTGTCCATTTCTGCCGCTCTGTTTGTGCAGCTTCTGCTCATGATATAAACTGTAGCTACTTCAGTGTAACAATTTCTCCTTTTCATCAAGGAATCAGATGCAGAAATTCAACCAGAGATCGGTCTTTCATCCTGCCCGTGTTCACTAATAACATGATCTGAATGTCACACATGCAGGGATTTCATCAGAAACAGTCACTCTTTATGTCATGCCAAAGGGAGCCCCTTTGAAGCTCGTCCACTGACAGGCGGGGATGAGAGTGAGAGTGGTTTTTTTAATCGAATTTTTTTTTTAACACAGATATAAGAGACTGAAACAAAAGACAAGATCTGCGGGGCTGGCAATGAGGGCTGAGGTGTTGAGATGAGGAGAACTGATGGAGGGTTAGATAGCAGAATAAGATTGAGTCATATTTGATGATACTGTCCTCAAAAGGCGCACGAGAAAGAGGCACCGGGACTCCCGAGAAATCATGTCACGCAGATGACTTTGCTAAGAGGGGATTATAAGCTGATAATTATGTTTTCAAAGAGGGAGAGGGAAATGATGAAAGACGGAGAAGGAACAAATATATTAGAATCAAAAGAAGAAATAGGTTTCTGTGATGGCACTCATTAGCACAAAAACTTGACAGGTGCTGCCAGATGGCTAATTCATTTACAGAGATTTCCACATGCTACAAATACCACCTGTTGGAAAAGAAGGTAAAACAGTTTCCATCGTCTGTAGGGTAAAATCGGATTTTTCTGCAGGACTCGCAGCGCTGCGCTGTGCTGTCTTGTTTATATTTAGCAGCGTTAACAGCAGGTGGGATCTATTTGCCAAACCTGTTCAAAGTGTCAGTGAATCTGTCTCCATTTGACCCTCGGTGGGGGCAACTTGTCAATTAATTAGCCGTGACTTGAGACCAGGAGTGAGTTTGAAGCACAGACAGCTGCAGGAATGAGGAGGCAAGTGCCCCTCCTCAAATACTGAGCTGAACAACACACACACACACGCACACACGCACACACACACCCACACACACACACACACACACACACACACACACACACACGCACGCACACACACGCCTAATAAAGCCGTGTAACAGGTGATCAGTGAGACAGAGAGTAGGATTAAAGGTAGAGTTAACCTCTCAGGAGGGTAGATTGGAAAATGAGCACTTCTGCAAGATTTAAGCCTAAGTGTAGGAGTGTGTGTAGGGCAGATCACATCCTTAGTGTATTAAAAGATTTAAATTTGCCCATTCTGACATTTGTTACAATCAGTCATCAAATGCCTTGAAGAGCAGAAAGAGAGCCACAAGTTAATATTCAAATTACAAAATGCACTGATGTTTGCTGAAATCCTCCAGCAGCAGCAGCCGTGCACACATCTCTGATGCACTCACAGGTGAACTACACCGACCTGATGTTATGATTCACTGAAGCGAAGAGCCAAATGCAGGGCACCGGAGGCCGTGTAATTCAACAAAAAGCAATCTTTTAGCATTTATTATTTACTTTTATTTAACCAGGAAGTCCCATTGAGCCCAAATGTCTTTCACAAGGGAAATGTGGCCAAGGTAGCGGCCATACAAACTCGATACATATCACAAATGCAGCAAATACAACATGAAATGCAAACTCTACAACACGATATACAACACACAAAGACCCGCAACAAAGAAACAAACGTGGCGTCTCAGGAAAAACCACACGTCTCCTTCATCGCATTCCATATGCAAACTATTGCACGTCCAAGGTAGTAAAAACACATCTGTCAAAACCCTCAGCACACCAAAACCATCCGTTTGGAGGAGCGTGGTGGGTAAATATTAGAGCGGAGACACAAACGGGCTAAACTGGAAGTTTACCCAGTATCACTTTATAGATGAAAAATATACCAGTACCTGAGAGTGATGGCCACGCCCCCAAATCGTAAAGAAGGCAGTGGTGGAAGAGTTTTTTTTAGTAAAAATTGAAACAAGGTTTAAAGGATTTGTCCATATAGATAACATGTGCACCCTTTCACTGATCAGATGTAATAATGCTAAAATCATCAAAACCTTTTAGGTAAGCATCATCAGCATCTTCAATAGCTGCTGAAACTTACGACAACAGACACAGTTCAGTGTTTAATAAAACTGAAAACTTTAATCCATACAGTCGAGGAATACACTTTGGAGCACAAGGAACAAGATGATGACACGAAACAGATGACAAGGGGAAAGACAGGACTAGATATTATAAACACACAGGAGTGATTGTGGATGAGGCGCCGGTGGAAGCAACGCGTGAAACTTAGGAAAGCAGGACGGTCACAAAGGGAGGGAAAAGAACAGGAAGTGAAACCAAAACCTTCAAAGTAAAACAGGAGACCTGAAGACCAAGGGCCCGTCCACATGTAACAACAAAAAACAGGTTTTTTCAAAGTACTTTGGATTTTCATCTACACATAAAGGTCATTTTAGGTCACTGAAAGCTGAATTTTTCAAAAAATCGTTACAGGATGAAGATTTTCAGAAAATGTGCATTTACAATGTAGACAAGAAAAGCAAAGATTTTGTTGCGGAAGTTCAGAGGTGCATGTCTCTATCTCTTTTTCTTTTTTCCCACGTCAGATTATGCACCCTGTTTATTGTTTGCAGGCTTCTGATTGGCCAGAATTTCTGTACAACTAGGGCTATATTACCTGTTGCTTTATATTCAGTTCAGATTCAATAAAATTTTATTTCTGTAGCGCCGGATCACAACAAAAAGCCGCCTCAAGGTTCTTTATATTGTAGGTAAAGACCCTACAATAATTACAGACAAAACCCACTAGTGATTAAATGCAGAGTGGGGTACAAACAGAGTAAAAAGACATGAATGAAAAGAAACACTCATGCATCATGGGAACTCCCCAACATCCTATGCCTATAGCAGCATAGCTAAAAGATGGTTCAGGGTCACCTGATCCAGCCCTAACTATAAGCTTTATCATAAAGGAAAGTTTTAAGCCTAATCTTAAAAATAGAGAGGGTGTCTGTCTCCTGAATCCAAATTAGGAGCTACTCTTAAGTATTCTAGGAACCACAAGTAAGCCAGCAGTCTGAGAGCGACGTGCTCTTTTGGGGTGATACGGTACTATGAGGTCTTTAAGATATGATGGGACCTGATTATTCAAGACCTTGTATGTGAGGAGAAGGATTTTAAATTCTATTCTGGATTTAACAAGGAGCCAATGAAGTGAAGCCAATATGGGAGAAATATGCTCTCTTTCTAGTCCCCGTCAGTACTCTAGCTGCAGCACTTTAGCGTGCTGGTGATAGATGGAGATATGTTGCTCGTGATGTGCTGCGTTGTGCAGTTTGTCTGTATTCAGTGTCCTCATGTAGTTCATCATTAGCAGCTCTGTCACTGTGTTGTCACATTTTAAGGAATAAGCTTGCCTGTCTCTGCTGGACCTGCAGAGCCCCACATTCTTTTCTTCTGTCTGTGGCCAAGATTTTTAATGACTGTACTTCAGAAACTCTGGTTAGATAATCACAAAAAATGTCTGGCAGGTGCACAGAAACAAAAATGCAGCTAAAGCTTTTGATGTTATTTGTGGGAATAGTTCGTTTTTCTGACTTGAAATGCACCTTTTTAAATTGACTTGATAAACAAAACATGTTCACAGTCCCTTTGATTTTCTTTTTATGGAAAGCCAAAACCTCTTTTGGAGATGCAAAAAAAACCCTGATTTAAGGTTAAACTAAGGCAGTCAAGGTCATTGGTGCACACATCAAGCATATTGTGTGTGTCCAGACAATAAAATCACTAAAATCTTTATTGGAATTCCTATCTTTAGCCGTGCGCAAAGGAGAAAACAAAATAGAAACACACCGAAGCCTTGAGTGTAACACATGCATGTGCACACAGAGGGAAAATGGGCCAGAGGTTAGAGCGGCTGTTTCCTGGATGCTATTTGGTTGGTGACCAGCTGACAGAGGGGTTTGTTGTCTCAAAGTCACAGGAGCATTTAGACTCGCTCTAAGAAACATCAAAAACATTTTTCCCCATAATATTTGTTATCAGTGGATGCCAGTCTGGGTATTATATTTGCATAGCACCTCAGTAAATCCAGCAAAATGACTTGTCTTGGCACAGGGGGCAGACTGGCTGCTGTTGCTGGAAGAGGTGTAAGGATGTGTAGTAGGGGAATTCAAAGGTCTTTGGCCTTGGGTAATTAAGGGGAATTATAAAACACACAGAGTGACTAGTCAGTGTGTTATTTCATCTACTCCCTCGATGCCACAGGCTTGCTATCAAACCCTCATGAGAGCTGTAGCTGTTCAACACTCAGTTTGTGCCAC
This sequence comes from Bujurquina vittata, assembly GCA_015106715.1. Taxonomy (NCBI): domain Eukaryota; kingdom Metazoa; phylum Chordata; class Actinopteri; order Cichliformes; family Cichlidae; genus Bujurquina; species Bujurquina vittata. The sequence continues at coordinate 18,786 of VUQK01016538.1, forward strand.
CAGAGAAGCAGTTGAGACGAAAATTGCTTGTGGATGGAAAACTCCAGTATCATGTTTCAGCTTTTCAGAAAGGCCACTAAAAGAACCCTGTGAAAATACAATTCAGCCGAGGTTGAAAACATGGCGTGAGTGGCTTTTTATAGACTAACACACTGTATCAGAGTGAGTTATAAGACCCTTTTTTTAAAAAAGAAAAACAGGATGGAAACCAACAGCACGCAGCGTAGGATGTTGTACCATTACGTACACATTGCAGAGGCATGCACTGACGAAACAGAGGTGGTCCAGACCCTGTGAGGCTCTGGAGGACCTGGACTGCTGTAGAGAGGGACACATCACATTGAGTCCAGAGCAGGTGGAATGGATGGCTTCAATGAGGTAATGAAGACCCCAGGGGATAGATGGATCCTGCCTCAACCTTGTGCTTTCTTCGTCCCTGTGCCTTTGAGTGTCTATATTTTGTTGTGCATGTGTGCGTGCTCTCTATCTTGGTCAGTTTATTCGCCTCTGATGAAGAGGCCATATAATGTTTAGAGGGCTGAGGTGGCCTCAATATGACAGTAGAGATCCATAGAGTGTCTCATTATAAGTGCAATTAGCAGAGAGAGGATTCTTGACCAAACTAAAGTGCACTTAATGAAACACCCCAAACCCTCTTCAATAAAGCAGTGATTTTTCTCTGCCACTCTGGCCCTTCAACAACCCAGTAACCGAGGAGACAGATTGGTTGATAAGGAAGACGTATTAAAGAGCTATCAAAAGATTGCATAACGGCTCAAATAATACTAGGTGTTAGTATGAAGATGATGGCTGTTTGTTACATGCTATATATTACAGTCATGTGAAATTAATAGTGGATGATTAATTCTAAGACTTTACGTCCCTGAACATGAAAAAAATCATCAGTGCTTTACCAGGTCTTAAATTAGGTAAATATAACCTGAGATAAACAACAGCACATGGCCTAATAAAAAGTTTCATCATTTATTTAACAGAAACTAAACCAAAAGCAGAAGCAGAGTGTGAAAAACTAATCACACCCCATGATTCAGTAGCTTGCAGAAACACTTTTAGCAGCAAAAACTTGAAGTGATTGTTTTCAGAATGACTTTATCAGTTTCTGGTTGTGGAGGAATTTTAGCCCACTCTTCTTTACAGTGTTGCTTCAGTTCAGTGAGGTTTTGCCGCTCTGTTGTAGATTTGCTGCTGTGCTTGGGATCACTGTCCTGCTGCATGACCCGTTTTCAGGCCAGCTTTAATTGGCAGACACATGGTCTCACGTTTGACTCTAGAATACTTTGACATACAGGAGTTCATGGTCTATACAATGATTGCAAGGTGCACAGGTCCTGTGGCTGCAAAACAAGTCCGCATCATAACCCCTCCTCTGCCGTGCTGGCATGTGAGATATTTGTGTTGATTTCGCTGATAAGCACTGTGCATTATATCCAAACATCTCCACTTTGGTCGTCTCCGTCCAAAGAACATTGCTCCTCAAGTCTTGTTTGTTGAGATGCGACTTTGCAAACCTAGGCCGCGCTGCCATTTTATTTTTAAAAAACAAACCGTACTTGTTCACTCTTTTTCTAATTGTGCTGTCATGAACTTTAACATTTAACTGCTAAGTGAAGCCTGTGGAGTCTGGGAGGTAGCTCTGGGGTTTCTGCAGTTTCTCTGAGCATTTGCTGGGACCTCTACTCCAGGGCAGGGTTATTATAGTTAACGAAAACGAACGAAATAACGAAAACTGAAATTGAAAAAACATTGTCGTTAACTGAAATAAATAAAAACTATAAGGAAAAAA